>PVJX010030837.1:0-21767 GCA_004027295.1 Dolichotis patagonum
TTTTTTTTTCTCAGAATCTGCTGGATTCCTAATATCTAGAGTAACAATTTTCAAAAATCTGTTTGTTCGTTGTTATTTGAAGGATTAATTCCACATGTTCAACAGCAGAGGCTCATGTTAAACTAAATTCTTTCCAACCAGAAACTCCTTAAATGTTACACCAACCAGTGAGTCGAGTATAGGCCTCTGTGCTTGTCAGTCACGTGCAGGCCCTGAGTTCAATGCCCAGCGCTGCAGCGGGACCCAAACAGCAACCATAAGAAAAACCTCACCAGTCAATGAAGCGCACACAACTGTACATGGCCTGCTTTTTTATTTTTTAAATGTCATTTAATTATTATGAGAACTAGCAGGAGAGTCGAGGCAGGCATGTCGTAGAGGCAGGTTCCCTGACGCAATCAGCCAGCACCTTGAAGGACTGTTCCTCCAGCCTTATAAACCTGAGAAGCAGCCCTATTTTTAGACTCTGTAGGCTGCCTTCTGACTGTGCCTCCCATTACAGTTAAACTGAAAATTTAAGCTGCGTAAGTACCTACACTGGACTTTCTCTCTTTACAAGAGTTTGAAGGTCTTTCTGAGTGGTGGGTTCCGAGTTACACCAGCTCATTCACTGCTGTAATTCTGTTGATGTGGTTGAGCCTAACATCTCTTTCCAAAAGGGGCAACTCACATCTCCCTGTAAACTTGGAATGTCAGTAAAATAATTGGACGCTCCACCCCAGCGAGATGCCAGCCATCTTTAACAAAGTATAGCCTTAGGGTGCCTTCGCAGTGTTTATGCATTGCCTTGAAGTTGAGTTGACACTTCCATTCATGGAAGCTTATTAATAAGGATGCTAGTGATCCTGGTCTCCTCAATATCCTTTTAACACTGTGCTTTTAACCTAACTCCCCATTTTTCATTTTGGTTCTCTGTGCTGTGGGCTGTGTAAGTCAAAAGGTTTTGTGGCAATTAGTGGAATTTTCCACTCTTCCACCCTCGAATAAACTAGAAGTGCTTGTCATACGGTAGGCACCCCGTAGGTCTGATTTGGTGTGGAGTTACTTAAACCTTGAGAAAGCTGTCAGTCCCAGGGTCTCCTTCGATATCCCCATGATGTGGAGATCTCTTTATTATATACACCATGCTAGTCAAGTGCTCCTTTAGTTTAGTTTAGTTTAGTTTGATGTTTTAAAGTCATAATATAAGCTCTTTGTTAAAATAAAAATATGACACCCCCTCTAAAGAGTATTAATCACTGCAGAGGATAGACTGTGTATGAAAGCTCTGGTAGATTTAGGTAGAACTACTTTCCTGCTATTGAGACGACACGAGCCAAAGACTACAGCTTTACCTCAGCACTCCTGAAGACACCTTCTGAAGTAGAATTCATTCAACTTGATCATATTTCCTAGAAAGGGGAGATATCTCCTAGCTGAGTGCTAGGACTTCATATAAATTCAGGTTATATGATTCTTGGGAAATTAGACTCTGCAAATACATTTCAGTGCTCTGTTTTTCTAATTATTTTATTGATTTGGAACTTGACATATGTAAGCAGTTTTGACATCAACTCACGTGGTATTCTCAGCTTGTTTGGGGAAGTCTGCCTTCCTCCTAAATTCAGCCAAGCATTTCCCCCTAAGGTTCTCGTCTTTAAAATGTGAGGTACTGTCATTGCTGTGTAAACAAAGCGAGGTGCCCCGTACAGTTGTTTAATGAGGAGCTGTCAGCAGGGTATCACGACAGGGATTTGTGAAGAGTTATGTAGATGAAGAGTAACCCTTGGGGTAGGATAATCTAGGCAGAGCTTGAAATAATAATCCTCCTACCTGAGCTGAAATAAAGGTGGCGAACGAGCATTCGTGAGGCAGGGGAGAAGGACGCTCAGGCGACAGCTCATTCATAGGTGCCACCGTGGATGCACTGCCCGCTGTGGGGAGAAGCAGTCTGGTGGGGGCATTTCTCCGTTTCACCTTGGTGTGGCACTGAGAAAAGCCCCACTCCTGGCAGCAGGGCCAAGCCAAAAACAGACAGCTGTGCTCTTCCCATACAGGAGGAAAGACAGCAAGCAAGCTCTTTATTCCTCAAAGTTTGTTAGAGAAACTGCTACGTATAATCCAGCTGTATGTCCCCGGTAATTAACAAAAACAAATGCTCTTCGCAAACTCATTATAGATTGAAAGTTCTTTAAGTTTTCATCAGGTTTCCACAGAAACAAAGAGTTTGAGACAATAGTCGAGAATGCACAAACCGTCAAATAAGTGGATTTTAATTGTTCCTGTCTAGAAAATTATTTAGATAACCATCCATATCAAAGACTATTAAACTTTTTAATTGCTCAGGTAGAAAAATGGAGAATGTCATCATTATCTATCATAAGAAGAATCTGCATTAGATGATGCTACTTGAATTTTGAGCTAGAATAACATACTCAAGGATGCTCCTAACTGAAGTGCCATTTAGTGCTCACAAGTAATCATATGCTTTCATTATTCATAGGCCACAATACATGAATTCGCAATACTAATTAAGGTTTCAAAAAGTGCCTTATGCTATGGTTTACTTACATAGGAAGCTCAACCTAATGCATAATAAAGGTATAAATATTTGCAACTGTTATAGATATATATATGAAATTTAGTTATATCGTAGTATGGTTAAAAGACTGCAGAAATGTTTTTCAAAATTGTTACAGAATTTAGCACTTTGCCTCACATTTATTAAACACTCAAACATGCAAGACTGTTCACTGGTTTTGCTAGTCAGGATATCACTACGGAGTTGAATAAGAGAGGGCTGACCCTTCTAGAGCTCCTGGTTTTGTACAGTGATATAAACAGTTGCAAATTGAAATAGATGTGTAGTTCCTCAAATTATTTAGTATAACCACACACTGCTTTCCGAAGGAATAGGTTCTGAGAAGTGTTTAGTTAGGTGATCTTGTTAGTGCGCACACGTCACGGAGTAGATAGACGTACACGAGCCCGGATGTAGTCAACTTACAGACCTAGATCGTATGGTAGAGCCTGTTGTTCCCAAGGTACCAACCTGTGGAACGTGTGGCCACACTGGTTGCAACACAATAGCATTTGTGTATCTAAGTGTCTGAAAAAGTACGGTAAAAATACTAAATAGGATTTCTCAGCTCCATTTTAATCTTACGAGGCCATCATTGTGTATGTGGTCCATTGTTGATCAAAATATTGTTATGTGGCCATGAGACTATAAATATATTTGTGAATATTTTACATATTCATTTTGGATGATTAGTAAAGAAGATGCAAGGGACTAAGTAACTGAAAAATAAAACCACATTAAAAATACTTTGGAATTAATGAAGAGCTTCAATATTATGTCTTGACACCATTCTAATTTTGCATTATGCTTTTTTCCACTTTGCTTTTTACTGTAAGCATGTTTCCTTATCATAAAATATTTTTCTGAACATGACTGTTTGTTGGCACCATGTTATTCTGTCATACCAATGCATGTTTTTCTATTCTATCAACGTGCCTTAATTTATTGACTCATTCTTCTATTGTTAGCTATTAGGGTGACAGTTTGGTTACACAGTTATATATAGCCTTATGTACACACAGCCTTTGGTGGAATTTCTGATCACTTCTTCCTAATTTCTATAAGTGGAATGACTCAGCCATACACTTTAATTTTTTATACAACTTTTTAAAGAGATTTTAATACAGTCCAACAAATTGTTTTCTTGAAAAACAATTGTGAGCAGATTTACTCTCTCAGTGTTGATGACTGTAACCATTGCCTGCTTGCTGGCATTGAGCAGCATCATCTATTTTCTTTGGAAAATTGCTACAGAAAAAAAATTACAGTTTTATTCTGTCTTTCTTTGATTACTACTGAACCTGACCATATTTTTCCTTTATTTATTAGCCCCTTATATTTTCGTTCTGTGAATTTTCTGTTCTAATCCAATACCCATTTTTTCCATTTGAATGCTCTTACAACTTTAATTTTTTTTTTTTGCTTTGTTTTTGATACCCAGGATCAAACTCACAACCTAGAGCTTGCTAGGCAGGCCCTTGAGCTGAATCCCCAGCCCTTACAACTTTAATTGTATTGTAATCATTCCTGGTCTCACTCAAGTCCTTTTTCATGTGGACTTTCTGTCCCTGTGGCTGCCTATTTTTATTCAGTTGGGCCCATATCTTCCTGCATTCTGTGGGAATGCCACATAATTTTCTAATGTTTTTCCTTCTAATTCTTGTATGTATTAAATAAGGTTTTTTCTGAAAATAAATTTTATACTATACCACAAAAATTTCAAAATTAATTATAAAAACAATTGAACATAAAGTAAATCACAGTGTGTATTTATGAATACTTATCAGTTATGTCAAACTAATCTCTAACTAAAAGCTAGGTCATACTTTTCTATAAGTGCTGGGCTGCCTAATGCCCAAAAAGGAAGGCTTTACCCAAACTCAATCTCTCTAGCAAGTGTATCAGTTCATCTTTGAATCACATCAGAATTCAGTGCCTTGAAACAATAAGGCCCGTAGGCCGATGGGAAGTGTTGGGCCGACTTAGGCCTCTGTGGTCAGCTTTGCCAGGCTGAAGTACACCGTCGGCCCAGATCAGAGTGGGCAGAGAGACTACGCCTTCCTTTTTATTTTTTAGTATGTTTTCAGTACATGCTGTTTATACTCATCTGAAGGAATGTATATATAATTAACACATCTTAATTCTTTTTTCATCCTCGCCTCTTTCCCTCATCCCTCGATCTCTGATTTTCCTTCCCATTTGCAATTTATCTCCCTTTTCCTATTGTCTTTAATTTTTTGGAATTATTTATTCTTTGAGTTTCTCGTGTAAGAGAAGTTATGAGATATTTAAGCTCATGTGTCAGATTTATTTCTCTTAATATTATGGTTTTAAGGTGCAACCGTTTTCCTATAAATGATTCAGATTTACCCTGCCTGACTACACGTCTTAATGGAGTCACAGATTAAAAGGATGTGGACCAGTGGGTGAGACGGACTGGAGCTGTTACTACAGTCCAGCTGCCTGACAGGCTTTCTGCATTCTCCAAAACCACTTCCGATGTTTTAACAGTATCATAATTTCCTAGAGAATTCTTTAGTTAATGCATCTGCATGCCCCCAAACAGCTTTAAATACTCAATGCTAGGAAAGGGGGTGTGAGTGGCAAAAGTAGTTCTCACCTGTTAGTCCCAGTGATAGAATGCCAGACTTCGAAAATGACATTTATGTGACACACAAGACTATATGAGGCAGTTTAGTGGCACTGATGTATGGTGTGGTAAAAACATGCTTCTCTGCATTATATAACAAGAAGAAAAGAATATATATCTCTTAACACTTGCAATAAGAGAAACTTGCCTCCACAAACACAACTTTTTTTTAAATTTAAGTTTGACGCTTAAAATGGCTAGATGCAGATCCTGGCTGAGGCTTTTTAAATCATGATCTGAAGACAGTTTGGACAGAAATTTTTTTGTCAGAATGAGGATTTTCATTCACATGAGAAAACAATAGCAACCTTACATTTCCAGTAATGGTGGACTCTATACAGGAATTTGCTCACCTACCTAGTTAAGATGATAAATGAAGTTAGACAAAATAAGTATTAGGAATGGGTGAACTGTGGAAATAACCCCCATAACTCAGAGGCTTAACAAATGAGCATGTATTTCCTACTTAGCCATGTGGCACAGGCTGGCGGGAGAATCTGCTCCTGAGTCCCCCACGGACTCCGGCTTCATCTTTCTTTAAACCCTCAGATCCCGTTACGTCCATAGAGTCCTCTCTGTGCAGCACACAGAGGAATAAAAGTGAGGGTTCTGTATGAGACATTGTTTTGAGCCAAGCCTAGATGTGATCATGTCACTTTCTCTCCCATCCGCCTGGTCTAAATGTGATCACATGTCTGCACCTAAATCCAAAAGAACCGGGGAAGATACCCTATTTGTCTACTCGAGAAGAGGAAATCATGGACACTGGTGACCACAACCAGTCTTCTTTTTAAAATGAGGTGAGCTGAGCTTACTTTTGGAAGTCTGACCAGATTCGTAGAACGGAAGTCAGAGAGCAGGGCTACCAAGGCTGAGGACCTAGTTAACTGTGTTCCACCTCTTTGGATGGAGCCTTGAACAACGGCACCTTAGGAATAAGTGTGTACAATAGGCAATCCAGTCTTCTCATGAACTTCAGTCAAACTTGGCATAAGCTGAATATTCAGAAAATTTCAATCCTTGACCTTGAATTTTTCCCTAAAAGTATTTTTTTCTTCAAAGACAAAATCTAGCAGATATAAAAATAACCAAATACAAGAGGAGACAGGACACCGTGAATGAGCCTCATAGAATTAGAGAAAACCCTCAAATTCATATGGAACCAGAAGAGACTCAGAATAGCAGAAGCAATCCTGGCTAACAAGAGCAGAGGGCCAGAGATTTAGCTCAGTGGCTCAAGCACTTGCCTGGTAAGCACAAGGTCATGAGTTTGATCCCAGGTGCCAAAAAAATTACCAAACAAACAAAAACAAAGCAGAGCAGGAGACATCATAGTCCTGAATTCCGAGTTATATTACAAAGCTACAGTGATAAAACAGCATGGTACTGGCACAAAAGCAGTCGTGGATCAATGGAATAGAATAAAGGATGCAAAAGTAACCCCAGGCATATTCAGCTATCTGATTTTTGACAAAGAGGCCAAAAACATACACTAGAGAAGAGAGAGCCTCTCAAATGGGGCTGAGAAATTTGTCTATGCACCAGGCATTGAATCTGGATTTGTATCTCTTACCATGCACTAAACTAAAATGAAAATGGATCAAAGTTCTAAAGAAATAATCTTTTGGAAGATAAAATAGGTAAAACTCTTGAGATATAGGCAAAGACTTTCTGAACAGAACACCAGTTGCACAAGAAATAACACCAAGAATCAACAAATGGAATTGTATCAAACTCAAAAGCTTCTGCACCAACAGAATAGACAATCTACAGAATTGGGAGAAAATTGTCAACTATTCCTCAGGCAAAGATCTAATATCTAGAATTTATAAAGAACCCAAAAGATTAGGCCCATACAAAATAAAACCTCCAGTAAAATGATAGGCAACTAAAGTGAATAGATACTCCTCAGAATAAGCACAAATGACCAGTAAATACATGAAAAAGTGTTTAGCATCTCTGTTCATTAGACAAATACCAAATAAAACAACACTGAGATTCTGTCGTCCTCCAGAAAGAATGGCTGTCATCAAGGAATTGAATAATAACAAGTGTTGGCAAGGCTGTGGGGGAAAAAGGAACCCTTCTAGTACAAGTATGATGGAGATTCCTCAAAACTAAAAATATAAATTCCATTCAACCCAGCCCTTCCCTTTGTAGGTACCTTCCCAAAAGAGTTAAAGACAACAAATCACAGTGATACAGGCAACACCCGCATTTATAGCAGCACAACTTATAACAGCTAAATCTTAGAAGTGGCCTGTATTACCACTGACAGATGAATGGATAAAGAAAATGTGATATTTACACACAGTGCAGTACTATTCTGCCATAAAGGGTGGAACTGAGTCATTTGTTGGAAAATGGATTCACCTCGAGGCCGTCATGTTAAGGAAAATATATCAGTTACAGAAGCTTAAATATTACAAAACTGAAAATATAGAGAGCGAAATAAAAGATAAGAGAAAATAGAGAGATAAATCCTTTGCAAATGGGAAGGGGACCATGAGAATGAGGGAAGAGAGAGAGAGCGGGGAGGAGATAAAAAAGAATTGAGATTTATTATGCACATGTACCAACTCCTCATGAGGAAAGTAACCATTATGTATTGCAAGCATCATAAATGAGAAGAAACAACAACAAACATTAATATTAGGTGCTCTACCTCATTATGAGTCTGTATTTTAACAACTAAGATTATATAGTCAAAGGAATTTTTTAAAAATAAAAAGCGAGGCTTAAAATTTTAGAAAGGATGTGGAGCAGTGATGAACCATTTAGATTTCAATGTTGCAAAGCCTACCCTGGCCCGCGTGCCGTAGTTCGCCCTCTGTGGTCTAGAGAATAGGAAGACACACTGTGATCCTCTGGAAAAAGAACCAGAAACTCTAGAACAATGAAGTACAATAACCAGACCAACAACTCAGCAGATGATTTCGGGGGTTGGGGGGGGGTGTTGGAAAACGGATTCACCTCGAGGCCGTCATGTTAAGGAAAATATATCAGTTACAGAAGCTTAAATATTGCAAAGTACTGGGGATGGGACTCATGACCTTGCGCTTGGCAGGCAGGTGCTGTGTCACCGCCCGGGGCCACATGCTGGGCCCTCAGCGGGTAGATCTAAGAGCAGGTTAGATACAGCTGAGGAGGAACAGATGCCGACTGGGGAAAGCTACTGCGGCACAGAAGGGGGGAGCAGAGGGAAGAAAGGAAGGGTGGGCGGGACACTGCGCATGTGGAAGGAAGGATGAAAGAAACGGAGATTACGCGCAAAGCTCCATGTAGGTTGGCTTCAGCTCCGGGGGAGAGAAGGGAGCAGAGGCCAGAGGCCAGCGCGGCTGGCTTAGGCCTTGCGGACGTCTGGGAGGAGGACAGGACAGCAGGTCACTCACTGAGCTGCCAGGTGACCGCAGAATGAGGGCAGGAGGTAGCTGGAAGCGCCCCTGCCTGGACAGGGGTCTGGATTCTGACCATCCCAGGCTTTGGCATTTGGACTTCGTGGTGGGGCCGGCACGCGGGCGCTTGTTCTGAGGGCTAACGTGGACCCTGGGAAGGAACCCCACCTGCCTTTGTGTCCAAGTGTGAAGAGTCGCTGACGGAATGTAGGTGTCTAACTAAAGTCCAGTCGCCCCCCCAGGTGTCAAATCCTTTTTCTTTCTCTCTAATTTTAAAGGGAAAAATTATTTTTTCTTACTTTTTCTTGTAAATGTCCTTGAAAAATTCTACATGCATGGATTAAGAAAACAACAGGAAACAAAAAAAAGAAAAATGTCCATGTTGAACTTGATGTTGCGACCCGCCTTTGATGAGCCGGGAATGCCCGTTGTAAAAATGACCTCCACTTTAAAAAACAGACTTTTGCTCTTTAGAAGTAACACAGATTTACTCGGAGGTATGTCAAAAATATAACAAAGAAACAAAATTGCTATTTTATTTTACCCCCAGAGATAACCACTTTTCACATTTCGGATCTGTATCTTTCTAGATTTTTTTCCCTTACATATATACAGGGATACACAACAAAGTCTTGCCTTAGAAACAGGGAATTCGAGTCAAGAATGCATGTGATTATTTTTTTGGCCCTTTCTCTCTCTCTCTCTCTCTCTCTCTCTCTCTCTCTCTCTCCCCCCCCCTCCTTCTTTCCTTCCCTTTCTCCCTCCCTCCCTTCTTTCCTTCCTTCCTAAGACAAATAAGTATAAAAAAGTATAAGCCTGCTCCCCAGGTTGCATTGTGTTTCATTTATACCTTTATTCATTAATTTATCCAACAAACATTACACGTTTCCTACGTGCCACGTACTAAGTTAGGGACCGCCCTTGTGTGGGCCTGGGGCTTTTCCCACGGCATGATGGTGATATAACCAAAGACAGGAGGCCCAGGCCCAAGCCGAAAGCTGTTTTTGTCACCTACCTATGATTTCATGGAGAAGCTGAGGTGTCCAGAACAGATCTCGGGAGATGGGAGGCCATGGGAGTGACCAGTTTCTTTTACCTTTAGGGTAGAGGGGCAGAGGCAGACTTAGCTTTCACTGGTTGAGGCTCTCGGGCCTCATGATCTGAGGCAAAGGTTATTAATAGTTTATGAAATAATAGCTATTATCTCTTTAGGGTTATATGCCCAAGTAGTATACTCTGCATATAACATTTTATCAACTTCTAAAATAAATTTTGTAAACTAGTAATTGACATTTATTGAGCACTTAACTGTATGACAGCCACTTAAATCATTATTATTATTTTATATGCACTCAAGACCTGGAATCCTTAAGCTAAGCCTGTAAGTCCTGTTATGATCTCCTTTAGAGATGAGGAAACTGAAGTTCAGAGTTTGACTTCGGATCACATGACCAAAATGACAGCACCAGCAATTTCAAAGCCTCTACTGTATTTTCACCCATGATTATGCACTTTGAAGACTGAAAAACAGCAT
Organism: Dolichotis patagonum; assembly: GCA_004027295.1. NCBI lineage: Eukaryota > Metazoa > Chordata > Mammalia > Rodentia > Caviidae > Dolichotis > Dolichotis patagonum. The sequence goes on from PVJX010030837.1 coordinate 10,140, forward strand.
TTTGGATGAAAAAGAATCCTCATCTCACCAAATGCAATTCCGGAAATTTTTTTGAGTGTTACTTCTGGGACATTTTAGCATCAAAGTCATATAAGAAAATATTTACCCCAAAATCCAATTTTAAATTAATCCTGTTGGAGCTCATTTCTTTTGAGAGAGGCTTCCTTCACTAATTAGTACATTTCACACTTCTTATGTTTCAAATTTGCTATCTCTTTGTGGTCTTCCTTGGCAACCAATAGTCTTTCCTATTAAAAAGATGACTATTTAATATGGTAAACTAATACGTAATATAGAGTTTACCATTTAAACTGGTTCAGTGGCATTTTAAATGCATTCACATTGTTCACTACTCACCGTTTTCAGGACTCCTTTTTCATCCCAAACTACACACATTAAATAGTAACCCCACGTCTTCCCAGTGACTGTTGTCTTTAAAGGAGACAGATAACTGTTTTAAGCTTTGGTTTCGTTATGTGAATGAGCACATAATTGATTTAGTGATACGAGAGAGGGGAATATTTGCTGATATAATAGCACATGCAGAACCCACTGGCAAAGGTGTATAATTTGTAAAATAGCTGAGTGGGCAAAATTCTGATTTTCAGTTGCCCCAGGCACTTCAGTGCACTTCTCATAATGATTTTCCTTGGGCTGTAGTTATACTGATAGAAATCACATCCATGCATAAAGAGCAAGCTTAATTATACACAGCTAAATACCTAAGATGAGGTTTTACATTGTTCCCAGACACTCTCTGTTTTGCCAAAGATGAGACACTCAGCGCTAACTGATCTCAAAAAAATAATGTGGGTTCAGGGCATGAGCATCTTATTATATATATTATCTTTTTTTTTTAAACAAAGAAGACACTGTTTCGCCTTTCCCTCTCCCTTTGGGAATCGTTTTCACTGCGTGGGGATTCCACGGACTTCTCTGGTCCCTGCTGTGACACATAGGTCAGGTTTATTGAGGGTTCAGATCCAGTGGGTGGTGGAGCAAAATTAACTGATTCCCACTGAGAATGGCATTTCTTTACATTCTTAACTCATTGGTACTGAGCCCAATCACTTGAGCTCAAAATAATAAAAGTAGCCAAAGTGACTTAGATCCTAAGTCTCTGTTTCTGTGCTAAATTCTATATACATTATTTTATCTAATCCATACAATTGTATGAGATGAGAATCAGCTTCACGTCTTTTAGGTGGGAAAGCCAAGGAGCGGAAAGATTATATAATCTGCCCCAAATGCCCAGTTAATCAGTGACAGACTGGGGGTTCAGAACCAGGCTTCTCTGTGAACCTGAGTTCCTCGTCCTTCCGACTTGGGTGCAAGGTAGCCTTGGAAGAGTGTCACAGTTAAAAACGTCCCCCCAAGCCCACAGTGCCCTCAAGTATTCCCGCTTCCTCTGTGGCTCAGTGGCTTGTCTCTGTCAGGGATCCGGGGCACAGGATCTGGGGTACAGGCGCTCCAGCCAGGCAGGGAAAACGAAAAGGCAAAGATTTTCCAGCCACCTTTTATTATCTTGCTGGAGAGAGGAGAGGGGCGGAAGAGACACCGTAAACACGTTTGCAGAGGAGTCTGGTCATGCTCTGTGCCCTTTCAGTCTGATTTTGGACGCCTTTGCCCGGGTCCCATATGCGCCACATTCTTCTTAGACCGCTCCGTCCTGAGGGAGCTTCTTCTCCAGAACTGAGCTCAGGGTAGCTCAGACCTTTACACACCCATCGCGAAGCCCTTTGTCCCGAGTGGGTCCTGGTCCAGCAGGTTGTGAAGGTAACGTTAGGCCTATATGAATGGATGTAAGACTGACCCTCCTTCTCCTTGGAGCTCCCAAATTCTCTCGCTTATCATCAGTTTTGAAAGAAGTTTTCAGGCAGAGATTCCTAAGTGAGGACATTACTGGACTGGGGGAGGATTGATGGATTCTTCGAGAAAGTAAAGCGGTGCGGCCACCTGTGTCCTAGGGCTTGGTCGTGGCGACCTAGGAGCTTTCAGAGGGACCGCAGAGTGGCTCATGGGTCCCTCCGTCTCTGGTCCTCTCCCGATCTATGAAGGCCAGAAACACTTTCCTGGCTTTTGCTCGGGATTTGCTGCTAACGACTGCAGTCACCCACACACAACTTAAAACAAGCAGAGGTAGCGTTCCTGGGGACAGTCCTCACCCCAAGGGATGTGTTTACAGAGAGCATTCGTGGTGTTCATGAGTTAAATTTGTCTTCCAGGCACACGCACTTTCCACCCTAGGTGCACTTTTTGTGAATAATTTTGCGGACTTTGAGTCCTGTACCCTCCTCCTGTCCAGAGGCAGCGCTGTGCTGTGGAGTGTCCTGTGGGTCTCACTCGCGCCCTCCCGGAGTTCCTACAGAGCATAGCAGTGTTTCCTGACTGCCCTTGAGTGGTCGACCTCAAACTGCAAACAGTTACTGAGGGGCGTCACACCGAGGCAGTCTTTACTTCAAACGTGTGACAGTGCCCCACGGGGCGCTCCAGGTGCGCTCCCTGGGCACTAGCGGCAGGTAGCAGCTCAGGTCACGTAAGGAAAACCACGGAGGACTCGGTGGAGGGTGGGCTCTCTAGGTGCCCACTGAGGCTGTGCTCAGTGTGGTGGTCACTCCTGCCACATGCTTGTTTTCTTTCTTACACTGTTTCTAGATCACTCATGAGGCCACGCAGGGCACATGCTCTGTTTTCTTCGCCTACTCTGAAAACACTGCCCCACTTGCTGAGGTGACTCAGAAGCCATCACCTAGATCACGCAGCGAAAAGGTTTGCAAATACATCAACCCAAAGCTGACCAGCACTGGTTGATTCTCATTTTCTTTTGTTTTTTTAAATTTTGTGTTCACTATAGCCACTTGGAGCCAGTGACTATTTGGAACTGTCAAAGAATTTTGACACAATATTTTTACGGAACATTCCACAATTTACTCTGGCAACGAGGACCCAAGCTCGAAGATTCATAACTCTCATTGACAGTCTTTATGATTTCAAGGTAAGGAGATAATACATTTTTTTTCAAAATTGTACATTTGGGTCTTTGGGTCCAGATGGGCGGCAATCCTGTCTGTATTACTTATTTTACCTCTCTGTGCCTCAGTTTCCTCATCTGTGAACTGAGGAGCGATAGCGTTTACTTCAGAGAGTTGTACACTATCAAGGCTAATCCACGTCGAACATTTAAAACAACATTCATCCCAACAGTTGGCTACTGCAGCCGGAGTAGAAGTTAGTAATGTCGTCGAAGTCCCTCTGCTGCACTCATATTGTCATTCTATCAGAAGAGCATGTGACCCGTCTGTAATACTGTACAACACAATGCCTGGCCCACACTCCATGCTCAGTAAATATACGCTGCCTAAAAACGGCTAGCCTGACAGACTAAACGGACAAGCAAATGACTGGGGGACCCTCTGCAACATCCAAGCGGTCCCCCGCTATGACCCAGAAGCCCCAGGAGCCAGCATTACACTGCCTTATTTTATTTGTCTTAGCCGTATGTTTTAGCACTGGTGGCCGGGCCACTGCCTGTTCACGAAGGCCAGCGTGACTCGGTGGCCAGGCTGACCGTCCTGGAGACTGGATTCGTCTCTGTGAGCTTCAGTTGCCTTCTCTATAAGGAGAGGGCAACAGTACTTGCTGTGTAAGATTGTTGAGGGTGACAGGAGCATCAAAAGCACTGAGACGTTATCTGACATATAGTGAGCTCTCGATAAAGGTATTAGTAGAATATAAGTATATGCTGGCAGTAAAGATGTGTGTACAATTTCGAATAAGAATTAAGCATTATTTTTACATTAGATACATTATTTTCCTTCCCATTTCTTATACAGAATTAGATAGGGCAGAAAGTCTAAAATCAAAGGGCCTTTAGTGGGGAAGAGGCCAATCACAGACAGCCAACAAGGAGTAGTAAAATGTTAATGTTTCATTTAGTCATTCAGCAACCTTCATCGTGCCAAGCCCAGAGCCAGGAGAGAGAATTCAGGGGAAGTGAAATCAGATACAGTGCCTGTAGTGGGCTGGTAACTGGTGGCCACACCAGCCAAACTAAACCTATGGTGCTGAGGGTGGATCCCCCCCAGGACTGCTGCCAGCATAAAAAGAGGAAGCGCAGCACTGTGGGTGCTCCTGAGTGCTGTGTTTGGAGTCACTGGTTCTCCTGGAGGAGCTTGTCACGCTGGCTCCCCTGACATGAGCTCAGCTGTTACCATCAGAGGAGCTCGGGACCTTGTTGCTGAGGACAGCTGTGGTTCACCCTGGGGGCGCTCTGCTGCTTACTTTGAGCATGGCTTTGCGGCTCTGGAGGGGAAGATGGTGCACTGCTCGATCTCCAGGAGAAGCTTGCCATCTGGCTTCCTGATATGAACTCAGCTGTGCTCATAGTTGGAGAAGCTTGCACCTCGTTGTCACTGAGGATGGCTTACGGCACTTTTCAGGGGAGCCCTGGCCCTTATTTTGAGCGTTGCTTCTTGGCTCCAGTACAAAAGCCTCAGGCTGCTGGCATGGATCGTCCTCCCGCTGGCACAGGCCTTCTAGCTCCCACCGCTGACCTTTGGGCCTTCCCAGCGCAGATCCGTGGGATGGACCTGCATGGCTCGTTGTCGTGGGCTCCGAGTCTGCAGCTGAGCTCATGCAGGTTATTGCCATGGGATCCAGACGTTCCGCTGGATTTTCTAGGTCTTTGGTGTTGTGGACAGATTTCCTGCACCTTCTTTGCATTTGACTCTTTGAATGACTCCCACAAATAATACCATAAATTGTGCCCTACATGTAATTGTTCTCCTTGCAACCCCTGACTGCAACAGTGCCTTTCTTCATGGAGTTTGTAGCCTAGTACCAGAGACACAGGAATCCCATGTCCTCCGGGAAAGTCCAGATACTACTGCAGGTTGACTTCTTGGACAGAGGAGGACTCTGTGCTGGGAGAGTCAAGGGGTGGAGCACAGATGTAGGGATGGGCACAGCGAAGTCCCCTGAGGACTACTTGCATCAGAACCGTGGGAAGGCCTCAAATCTGGATTCCAGAGGCCACCTCATCCTCCCCGAAGCACAGCAAGACCAGGCCTATGGCCTGGAACCTGCCTGTTCAGTGTGTCCTGATAACCGCTCAGAAGTACAAGGGAGAACTTGGCACAGGTGAAAGGGTACCCAGGGCGGGCAGCCTACAGCAAAGCCCTGGAAGGGAGGGTCTGAGCGTAACAGACAGCAAGTGCAGTGGCCTGGGAGTGACCACAGAAGCTGCTGCCCGTCCCAGGGCCACACGCGCGCGCGCACACACACACACACACACACACACACACACACGACCAGGTAGGCAGGAGATGTGGGGGCCAAGAGATCAAGGCCCATCACCTATGGGTGGTCACGCTAATCCCAGGGCTTCCTGAATGAAGGGTGTGACCGAGGAGGCGGCCCTGTGTTTACAGGATGAAGGCTTCAAGAGGAAAAAGGTAGAGTCGGAGATTGGTTCTTAGACTAGAAGATCAACAATTCATTTTTATACATTTCAATTGGAAAAACCTTAATTCCTATGGCCCCAACCTCAGCCCCCCCAATCTACTGCACTCCCACTTTTCCACTTTTTACACAAAAGAAGATTCATCTGGCAGGGTGACAGAATACCCAGGCCGCTCTCTTGACTTTCACTGTATCTAAGTCACGCACTCAGAGAGTCTACTGTCCGGAACAGAGTCCAGATTACCTTATTTCAAAACCTGCAAGCATCCCACAGACATTATTCTAAAACATATTCACAGAAATTTGTGAAATAATGGCATTTCTATCTAAATCATGAAAAAAGTATCATTTGTGATTGAAAGAATTTATAAGAGGAGGCAGAGGACCTTTTGGATATGGAAAAGTTAGTTCCAAATGTCAAAGTGTTATTTCAAAGAATGGATGTGTTTACTTAAAGAATGATTTTTAAAAGGGTAACTGTGAATCCTGAAGACAAACCCAGGGTATTTTAGACATCAAGGGGAGAATGTTTTGTGTTTAAACTTCCACACATATAACGTATAAAAGACCTAAGAGCTGTCTCCAATATGTGGTCAACACGTGCCCCTCACTCAAATGCTTACCCAGCGAAGGGCTGTTAGCGCGACGTCGGTCTTCTTGAAGTGTGTCCTGGCCGGTTCTGGCTTCAGGCTTGGCCGGAGACTCGTGCACCAGCCTCAGCTGTCAGCTGCACAGTGCGGTGGGAGCCACCCCTTCCCAGTGGACCTGGGGCGCAGCTTTGATAGACACTGAGACCGCCCCGGAAGGCCGGCCGGGTGCAGGTGTCACCAGCACAGTGCAGTTGCCCTAGTGTGCTGGTGCCACCACAGTACGATGCCATGGGCTGGGTGATTTACAAATAGTAGAGATTTATTGCTTCCAGGTCTGGAGGCCACAGAGTCCGAGAGCAGAGCCCTGCAGAGCCCTCGTGATTCAGTCGCCTCGTGACGGCCCCACCTCCTAATCCTGTTGCATTAGGACCTAGTTCCAACGTGGATTTTGGAGGGAACACAAATGCTCAAACTGTAGCAATGACGGGAAGAACACTGGACTTAGAATGGGAAAACCGGGGCTGATGTGGTAAGCTGAGACCACCGTGGACCGGAAGTCTCCTAATGAAACTTCTCCCTACTTTGCAGTGTTGTATTGAGCTGTGTGGACAGATTTGAAAGGTACTAGGCAGTCACAAAATATCACTTAACTGTGAACTATTAGAAAAAATAATTTTAAAAGCAGAGATTCAAACTCGCTGATGGGACAGATTGTTTTTTTGTGTGTGAGGGGTTTTTCTTACTCCTGACTTGTGAGATGTGAAGAGTACGCCGTTTCCTCATTTCCCTGTTTCAGGTGCGGATAATTTGCTCTGCCTCGACTCCTCTAGCAAGCTTATTTCTGCATCAACATCATGACAGTGAGTGGGAGCACAGCAGAGTACTGATGGATGATTTGGGGCTGAGCCAGGTAGGCAATATTCACAGAATCGCTTTACTGTAAAACAGCTCAATCGTTTTTGGTTTGGTACCTAGTACATTTTGAAGAAGGAATGCAGTGTATGGTTAACTATTGATTTGCTGCTTTCTCCTAAAGCTATAGAGCAAACTTACCATTCATAAGATCGCTAAATTTAGACAATTGCAACCGTAGAGTAAAAGACCTTAGTGACCATATGGCAGCAGTGAAGTCCACAGGGTTGGCTGGAGCCCCAGAGTCACACTGCTGCACAGTCACGGCCAGGCTGGGCACCGAGGCTCATCCTGCTGCCTCTTCCGATGCCCTTCTCCACGATGCCTGGATCGTAGTTCACAATACGGCGTCCGCGTGTGAGATGGCTCATGCAGGACCGAGAGGGAGTGCTCGGCGTAAGGGGAAATGCGTGCCTCTGTTCTCCTCACTTGGCACACATTCACGGAGCACTGCTGCTGCCTGGCTCTGCGGACACTCTTCAGGGAACAAACTGATGTTGGCCCAGCTCTCTGGCCCTTAGAGTCTAGATTCACCTCAGGCCAAGCGGAAGCAACTTTGCATTCCTGTCTTCTGTGAGAATATTATAGGGAATAGCTCTCAACTGTTCACAATTGAAATCTAGTCAAAATGCACAACTATCACTGCACACCCAGGATAAGAACACCATTCCTCCACCCCAGAGCTGGAAACCCATTTGAGGGAGATCTGTTCCTTACTGACCTGAGTAGAAATTATGCATTCTCTGGAGTGCGGGAGAATAAAGCCAATAATTCTTTATGAAGTGAACTTTCAAGCTGTGGTGACTTAAATCTCCTATCATAGTCTGTTCAGGCTGCTCAAACAAAGTACCATGGCGGGGGGCTTATGTGCAAGAGAAATTTTATTTCTCAGTGGTTTAAGATCAACATGCCAGATTTGGTGAATACCCGCTTTCAGTTATAAGCCTCAAGTAGCACGAGGTGTCTCCGGCCCTCCTTTCTATGAGGGCCAGTTCTATTCTCGAGGGATCCACCCTCGGGACCTAATAAATTTGAAAGAATTTCAGCACTTTCAGACCTTTGCGATGTAGAAATAGCTGTTTATAAATTCTGGGACTGGGGCCATTTGAAATGTAGGTTCCCCAAGAATAATACCTCCAAATACTGTGTTTGACCATTCAAAAGAGTATGCTTGAGGTGCTACATTAAATCATTTCTTTAAAAATCCCAGGCCGGTGGTGGCGAACCTGTGGCACACATGCTGAGGCCAGCTGTTTGTTACTGAAGGCTCTGGAAGGTTCGCCATCACTGTCACAGGCTCTTAAAATTTCCCCCTGGATGAGGGTTAGTCACAGACCAAAGGAAGCTCAGCTCTTAGGGTCCCTCATACGAGAAGAAATCAGGGAGGTGTGTGGAAAGTGCAGGTCTTGGAGGTCATAGTGACTCATTAGGGAAGGTGGGCGAAGAGTCTAGAATTTTCTTTTCCTAAAAAAGCGTAATAACAAACCCCTATGGAAAGAAATTTATTTCTCAGCAGTTTCAGATCGAGGTGCCTGATTTCAGAAGATTCAGAGTCCACTTAATGGCCATGAGCTCGTGTTGGTATCGCCAGTCCAGCCTGTTCACCAGCCTCCCGGGGACCCACTGGGGCTTTCATACCCCGGTTTGGAAAAGGCTCTTCTGAGTTGTGTCCTCAGGGGCTCCTTCAGGCAGTGGGACCCTGGCTATGAAGCTTCTGAGGCCGGGTCTGCCCCTTTGCTACCCGGCGGAGCTGCTGGTTTTCTGATTGCTTATTTCTGGTGCATGTGCGCTGGAGGAAAAGGAATTCCTTTTCTATCTGGGATATTCCCCTAGGTTTTGAAGAGAAGTTTAATTCTGAGCAAAACCTGTCATATTTGGGTGTTTGGGTATTGCATCAGCTTTAATTATTCTTCAAATGTTTTTCTTTTAGGTTTTATCCTTGATAATTTGATCTGTCTATTGTTATATAGGTTTAGGCCAGTTGATGGATCTAGTCTAATGTAAGAGATTATATATGGAAAGTGTACAGAAAATTTTATAATCTAAATAGGTAAATCTAAAGTCTTTTTCAAAGCATGAATTTAGGTACCCACATTTCCCTTTGCGGTGGTGGAGAGTGATACTGTATCTGTGTCGGTTTGTTTGCTTGTTTTTGTAACTAGGACGCAGCAGAAGGACTCTCCATGTTTACGGGAGAGGAGGAAATCTTCGCCTTTCAGCGCACCATCTCCCGACTCACAGAAATGCAGACGGAACAGTACTGGAATGAAGGGGACAGAAGCAGGAAGTAACCGGCACTCTCCCGTTAGTGGAACTAGACAAACGGCCAATGCAGGAAGAAGTCTGTATTGTGAGACTTGAAGGAATCATTTTCTCATCATCAATTATGCACTTTATCCTCTGGACCATTCTAATCTAAAATCGCCGTCAAAGATGCTTTGGATTAGTAAGTTAAAGACATCATTTTTATAGGTCTGTTTTTGCCTATTTATTTGGACTTATTTCTGCACGACAAAATTTAAAAATCATCACCCCTGAAAAACGATTGCAAAGCTAGAAAATCGAGCCGATAAATGTGAGGCTTATGGGTCTCCGGGCTTTGGCTACTTGGCCTAAGCGCCTTAGATACGCGTCTTTTGTTTGTTTGTTTGTTTGTTTGTTTTTTAATTCAAAACAGAGCTTTCTAATCTTACTGCAAACCAAAGGGAATACCTTTTTAGACTATTGGCATAAATGTATGGTTTTTGTTGCTTTGGGGCTATGAATCACACATAAGGGTTTCCTAGGCCTGTGAAAGTATGTTTTTAACCCTGAAATCAAGGTCTGCAGGAAAGACCCGATCTCATGCAGTCACAGAATCGCCTGGGTAAAGGAGGCGCCTGACACCATCAGGTTGGGAGCTGGTGTCGAATTGCAGCTGATTGGCAGATCTGCCGGCAGATCCCTGACTCAGGCAGCAGGCGGGCGCGGGAGAAGCAGGGTCGCGGGCCTGCCCGGGGGAGCCGGTGCCTGCCTGCTGCGCCTGCGCATCTGGGCCGTGGGGGCCCAGCGGACCAGCGGGCGAGGGCTGGTTCCTGCTTTACGACGCCACTGACCACGCCGCTGCTGATTCTGCAGAGATGGGCCTAGCGGAAACTAGGAGGGAACATGCCACAAAACTGCTTGAAATAAAATCTAATTTGTCCCTCGTTGACATCATGCTTTTTTTCTTTAAATAAAACCTAACTTTGCTGTTATCACTAGAAAGGGTATTGGTTGAGACAAAGAAGAGAACCTTGTAGCTCTCCTCAGAATAGAAAAAGCAAAATATGAAATGTACAAGTCTGGTGAAAATCAAGAAGGCGGTAGACATACATGAGTCAGTTCAAACAATAAATGCAATTGCCAACGTAAGTGTACTCTTCAAACCTATTGATTATCTGATAACCCGTTCACTTTTACCAAATTAAATCAAGCAGACTGATGGTCCCAACATAGGGAAAAGTTTAAATCAGGGTTTCTGAAAATTAAATGTGGTCTCAAATATTTTTATTGAGGTAAAATACAGGGAATTCCAAAGGGATTAAGTAAAAGGTGATGGAAAATAACTACTCTGCCAGATTTAACACGCAATCCTTACATTATTTCAGTCTTTAAAAAGTAATCCTAGAAAATGAACATAAGTGTCCTTGATGATGGATAAAGGAGTAGAGGCACAATTTACAACTGCAAAACATGCTCTATTTTGTATTAAACTGCCTCCTACTCTCACTATAAAAGAGATCGTATTTAATATTTGTTAAAAACTTGTATTTATTTTCATACTGGGAATAGAACTCAGGACCTCACACTTGCCAAGCAGGCACTGTGCGGCTGAGCTATATCCCCGGCAATATTGTTTTAAAAAAACTCTATGAATGTGCATTTACCGCAAATATGTCTTTGAACTCAAATATGTCTTTAAATCTTGGCTTTTTTTCCCTTTTCTTTTGTTAGAATGCTGGACCTCAGGCATGCTAGGCCAGCACGGGGTAAGCATTCTCCCACTAGGCCACACTGTCACCCCTGAATGCCAGCTGTTTTTCGGGTGTCTTTGGTAACTATTATATTTATATATATATAAATTAGGATTTATATCCTAGGATTACTTTTTAAAGACTGAAATAATGTAAGGATTGCATGTTAAATCTGGCAGAGTAGTTATTTTCCATCACCTTTTACTTAATCCCTTTGGAATTCCCTGTATTTTACCTCAATAAAAATTTGATTGAACTCACAACCAGGCAGGCACTTATGCCACTGAGCTATATCACTGGCCCCAACTATTGTACACCTTATTAAAAACACGAGTGACTAGGCAGACAGGTGGACAGGAAAAGGAACTGCCCCTGAGTGCCTGAGTAGAAGTTCTATCGTAAAAGTTTATTTGAAGTCAGGTATTTGGCAAAAAATTCTTTTTTTTTTTTTTTTTTGCTATGTGGACAAATCTATTTGAAAGAGAATAAAACAAAAGGGGGCAGTACAGAGCAGATCAGAACAGGACAACATAGGCAACACAGTACTTTACATTAAGTCAACTGGACATCAACAGTAGCTAACACCATATCTCTTACTCTGCTATAGTTGAGCATAGTTTCAATTACAATAATATCAAACATAACACAATAGTATAAAGCCATGCATATAG
>PVJX010030838.1:0-21707 GCA_004027295.1 Dolichotis patagonum
TTTTTTTTTTTTTTTTTTTTTTATCTTGGCCATTCTTTCTGAGGTGAGACGGAATCTCAGTGTGGTTTTAATTTGTATTTCTCTCATGACTAATGATGATGAACATTTTTTCATAAATTTTGCCATTCATATTTCTTCATCTGAGAACTGTGTATTCATTTCAGATGCCCATTTTTGGATTGGGTTCTGCAGCTATTGTTAAAACAGAAAGAACCTGGAACCGATCCTCTAGTTTCTAATTCCTTATATTCCCGTGTACAGAAAATTTGAGACTTACTAAATCATCAAGGCCCAAGAGGAAAATATGGCCTACTTAAAATAGGATAAATAGAAGCTTCGTGAAGGGCATTTTAAAAAGTGCATGCAAGTGTGAGAAAGACAAAGGAATAATGAGATTGTTAATCATCACTAGACATTGAATAGTGAGAGAGTTATCAGAAACTGAAGAGAGAAGTTCTTGTGGAGAGAACCTCCTCCCCCTCAAAACAGGACCTGTATTCTCTGGTCATAAGATGCCACCAGCCAGGGTTAACTTCCAGTATGAGCGCAGGAGAATAAATGCCCAGTACTTGTTATCGTCCCTTCCTTGAATCCCCTATTGGGACTTCACACAAACTCAGCTGCAGCCCAGAAGACAAAGAAGCCAACTAGTATAATCCTCAGAGACCAACCTCCTGGAGTCTGTAAAGATAACATATCTGGTACCATCAGTCTGTTGGTACCTCGCATCCACTTGTGTTGCAGGAAAATTTTGTGTTTCCGTCACAGGGACACATGAAGCCCCTTCAGCTAACGAAGCATAACAGGGTAATTCTGTCAGACCCATGCCTGGAATCAAAGCATTAATGATCAGTGGGGTTCTTCATGCAAGACAGGAAGAGGGGAAATGAAAAGAAAATAATAAAAGCAATAGTCGGCATTATCCCCATGTAACTGGACACACAGTGTAATCTGTAGTTGGAGTTGGCTTTTCTACCACACATTCTATTTCTCCTTTCTTTTTTTCCAGCACTGTTGGAGGAAAATCCAAGTTTGCATTCTAAGTTCCTAAAAGAAATAAGCAACTCAATTTCAGAGCCTTAATATAAGTATCTGTTTCCTGAGATTATTTTTGATGCTATAAGTAGATGCAGCAGGAAACATATGGAAACTCGAAGATAATTCAAGTAGCATTTAACAAAGGGACTGTACACATGGATATGACAGAGGATAGGGAACACTTACATTATCACCTTGGTATTTTCCAGGCTACTCACAAGGTAACTCCTACATATGGAAAGAAAATGTTTTTCTTATACTCTGGAATGAGAAAACTCTATGGAGAACACACCTTCAGAAGAACTATTTTCTTGAAATGAGAAGCAAGGCAGGATTTGGGGGAAGTGCCTTTGCTACAGTCTCTTCTCCCTGATGCTTTGTGGAGGATGGGTTGAAATCAGATGGAAGTCAGAAAACAGAAAAACTTGCAGGTATGACCCATATAATGCAGCTTCTTAAAGGCAGAGAACAAATGGAGAAAGGTGAGAGAAGATATTGAAAGACAAATGAAAGACTTCTGGCATCTTGATACTCCTAAAACACAGGTCAAATGATTCTTTTTTCCCTTTTTGTTTGTTTCTCTTTTTAATTTTGTTTTATTGGTAGATGTTTGTAATACATACATTTACATTAATCTTAGGGAGTAGATATATCTACATAAAACATCTCAGTTCTTTTTTTATTCCCTTTCTTAAACAAAACTCTACCTTTTATTCCCTTTTTTTTTTTTTGCTATTTTTGGATAGTTTATTGACTCCAATTAATCTTATATGTTTTCTTTGCATCTTGTAGTGGCTGTTGGACTGATTTTTTTGTGGTCTCTTGCTATTTTTAAGAGGTCTTTCATTTAATGATCATCAACTAAAACGCAGTCTTCTAGGTCTGATGTTCTATCTTCGCGTTGGTTGACTCTGCTGCATATACTTTCAGTAGAATTTTTAATTTCCTGGATATCTGCTTGAATCTGCTTTATGGAATCCAGTTCTTTCCTATGTTGAGCATTAATGGTTTTCATCAATTTCCTACATCCTTCTATTTTATAATTAATATCTATTCTCTTTTCACTAACGATGTGCCTCATTATGGTCATCTGTTTAATTATTTCTATTTTGTTTTTGTTCAGAGACTTATTGATCTGTTTTGTTACTTTTTCTGCCACCATTTCATAAAATTCATTGGGGAGGTTTTGGATTTCTTCTATCTCAATGGTCCTTGATTTACCTTGGGTGAGTTGGAGATTATGGGTTGCATCTTGCCTTTGTGTTTTCTAATTTTATATTTTTTTGTTGTTTATTTGTTTTTGGCATTGAGGCTTGCACATTCCTTATGGTAAGTAGCTTTGTTACTAGTATTGAGACCATTTTAGGAAATTACTAATCTACACAGTTGTCTTCTAGGCATAGCTGAATTTTGGCTTTTGAGTCCATCTCAAGATCCTGCCTTTTCAGTTTATTAGGGATGAAAGGTTGCTGCCTGTTTGGCTTAGCGCCCAGTTCTTTGGAACTGGACTATAGCAATGTTTATGACCTCCACAGAATCTAGGTATTAGCATACAAGGAAGAGCAATTGAACACAACAACTATGTCACCTTTGGTAAAGTAGTGCAATCAGTAATAACAACAGCATCAAGCATGGACTAGAAAGTGACAAACTGTGATAATTAATAATTTGCCACCTTTAACCATAGGTACAAGATTAATAATTATATAAAAAAATCAAAGACAAATCAGAAAATTATGTACAGTAAGTAGAGCAATTTTACCCCAAGGAGAAAATTAAAAAACAATAAGAGGAAAAAATAGAGAAATAAAAGAAGATAAAGAGGTTAGCAGCAAGGCTGAAGAACAAAGGAAGATTACCCAAACTTTGGGAACTGGTGGAAAAGACAAAAGAGAAAGACAGAAGGAAAAAACTAAAGCAAGAGCAAACCAAACAAAACAAAAGACCAAAAACAATGTTCACATTCATGAAAAAACAGAAATAAACAATACAAAAAAAAAAAAATCCAGCCAAAGAAAAAACACCCGAAATGACCCCCCTGCAAAATCTATAATTTTAAGCCTTTGCTTATCTTCTGGGGTCTGCAGTTCAATCAAAGTACTTCATATAATTTATGACTGTAATAAGAGGTACATTAAATGCAAGTAAACTGTATGTGGAATAAATACAATGAGAAAAGGCAAAAAAAGAACTATAACTGATAGAAGGAAAGAGTTTTAAACGAGTTGTAAAAGTGAATGAGAGAGAATTGTAGTAGTGTCCGTTCAGGCTGTCACTAGTAGACAGCGGAAGCTGTCAGAACCCATCTGTGCTGGGTAATCCCAGCAAGCCTGTAGTAGGATTAGGGTGCCAGTTACAAACAAAGAGCATTGGCAGGAACTACTTTACTTCATGAATGAATTTTAGCATAAGTACTTTCAAGTGCACAGAAGTTCATGCTGATCTCGGTCTTTGGTCCTGGGGTTGGGGCCTGAGTTGTTCAGCACTGCGGTTGTCTGGTGAAATAGATTAGCAATAGAAACTCTTCTTGTCTGTTAGTGGCATGACTACAGCTACCTGACCCCGGATGTCTTCTGTGATTGTCCCTCACGCAGTCACTGTGGGATGTCAACACTGGGAACCCAAGATGGGGCCAACTCATGGCTGCTCCAAGTCCCTTGGAAAGGTTGATTTATTGCTGCCTACAGTTCTGCTGTCTTTCCAGGAGTCCAAAATTCCACCTTTCGACAGCTTTCCATCGCTGACAGATTAAAATCTAAACTACTTTAACCTGATACCTGAATCTTTCTACAATCTTGCCTCCGTTAAAGTTTTTCTGCTTTAACTTTTATGTCTTTCCCTATCTGTGCTGTTTGTGCTATAAGCTTTATATTTTTGCTTTCCTTTATAAGTTTTACCACAAAACAATTCTCTCTCATTTGCTTTTACAACTCAGTTTAAAATTTTTTCCTTGTGTCATTCATAGTTCTTTTTTGTATCTCCTCAATGTGCTTATTCTACATTCAGTTTACTTTCATTTAATGTAGCCCCAATTATATTAATAATTACACAGGTGCTTTGATTAATTTATTTAATTCTCATGGGGATCTAGCAATAGCACTAGTTTAATCCTATAGTATAAACAAAGAGAACTGGCAGTAACCACTTTACTCCATGAATGAATCTTAGCATACCTAATGTAGAACAGCCTGATATGATGGGCATAGAGTGACTTTTATAAATCACAAAATATTTATCCTGAATCAAATTAAGTTTTTAGATCTAACAACCAATTTTCAGTAAATATTGGGAATCGAGAATCATGTTAAAATATTACATGAAGGATCTGGGCATGGTGGAAGTTGCCTATAAACCCAGTACTTAGGAGGCTGATGCAGGAGGATTACTGCAGGTTCAAGGCCAGCCAGGGCTACATAGTGAGACTCTGTCTTAAAAAGACAAACAAGGGCCAGGGATTTAGCTCAGTGCATAAGCACCTGCCTTGCAAGCACATGGTTGTGAGTTTGACCCGGTACCAAACAAACCCCTAACAAACAAGCAAACAAACAAAAAACAAATATGATGTAAAGAAGAAACAATGCGGCCAAAATATGAAATGTATTTCCTATAAAACAGTTGGTCTGATTTCTGCCGGAAGTCACTTTTATTGAGAAAGAAAAGGTGTGGGAGTGTGTTTTGGAAAACTACTCCACGTTAAGAGAAGTTATGCATGGTATCATCAAATATACCGTGTGGTCTGTGATGGGATTCTTGTTTCCCAAAAGTCATAAAGTATGTAGTAGCATAGTCATAATTTAAGATTCTCTTATTCTTCCTGAGTTTGTGATGTCAGTATCCTGCTCAAATTTCTTTGTCACTAAGCATTCTTTTTTTGTTTGTTTGTTTTTTTACTGTATTTAAAAATTTTTTTTATTTGAAGAGGAAAAAAAAGCAAAACAGAAAAAAGGGTAGAAATAACACAGAATTAAAAAAAAAAAACCAACTGAGCATTCTTATACTAGGCTTGCTGTGTACTTCTGGCTTCAAGTACGTGGGACTCTGCCTACGGCTCATTAGCTGGACTTGTGAAGTCTCGAGGGTGCTCATACACAAACTAGTGGCACTTATATCAATAAGCAGGACAAAATCCATCACACACAAGTCCACAGCTGAAAGCACAAATAGAGGAACTTTTCTATTGCTAATCTATTTTGCCATTTTCAGCTGTCTCAAGTCAGGAAAGTGAAGAAGTCCTGGAGGTAATGATCTCGAGAGAGGCCTTTGGTAACCAAGAGGAAATTTCAGGATAAATATCTTACTTTCCTTACTTGGATGAATAACACTGAGAAGTGGTGTCGACTATTTCCCGGAGTTTTCAAATGAGATTTAGTCACATTGACTCAGAGTTAACACACCCACACTCTTTGGGCTTGCTTTGTTTCCTGTCTCACTTCCCAGTTCTTCTGGTACTTCCTGAGATCACTTCACGAATAAACCACTAACGTATCTGTTTTTTAGGGTCTGTTTCTGTGGCAACTGAGCTTAACGTGGTGACAAAACCCGTGCTCTTTCACTAGATGACACTGCCTCCTTTCTTTGTAATGCAGTTGGTAAGAAACCGTGTGACAGAGGTCAACAAACCTAGGGTTCTTCACTGCTTATTGTGTGATGTGAGATAGTTGAAACTCTTTGAGCTTTGATATTCTTACTGGGGAAATAGGTTAGTAATAGCAAAGCTCCTCTATGAACTTGTACAGGTATGGATCTGGTTCTGCTTAACACTATTACTAGCAGTAGGTTTACTTATGGGCACCCATGAACATTTACAAATCCAGGAAGTGATAGAAAAGTGGCCGATGGCAAGATGCCAGTGATAGCTTAAATAAAGTCATTTTGGACTTTCACATAATCAGACATAGGACGGTTTCTATGTACGTGATGTGCTGGTGGATCAAGGAGGTTCTGTGTCTGTTGGGAAGAGATACTATGACTATGACGTGATCGTGTGAGGTACACAGCCACGTGCCTGACGACAGAGGAGCCTGGCAAGTGAGAGCCTTTGTGGTTTCATGGCTCACTCTAAATTTAAACTTCCTATATGGCAGAAGCAGCACTTGACTCATCACAGTTACTTATTGTACAATAATGAGAAAAGAAATTTTATACTCCATAGCTTTCTTTTCAGAATACATTTCCAGCACTTATACTCTATTACACAATCAAGTAACTGGCACTGGTAAAGCAATGTCAATCATTCCACAACTTCCTCAGAGCCAAGTTCCTTCTTTCATTACTGCCTCCCACTATCACATCACAGGAGTTGTTTTCATTCATCTAGTTCTTTCTTTCTATCTCTTATGAAAGCTTTCCCCTTGATTCTCAAGTTTTTAATCTCATGTTTTAATCATTCACATACTTACATATGATTTCTAGAACTGAAAAAAAAATTTTTTTGCTGTTCATATCACTGATTGCTGATTGTTCATATCACTAATTTCTAACTTTAGTACATATATCAACTATTAGTGTTCATATCACTAATTTCTAACTTTAGTACATATATCAAGTTATGAATATATCTAATAATATATTCATAACTACAAATTATTTTCTCTTAACAACATTCATGACTCTCCTTTACCTAATATTTAATAAATATTTAGCATTGGTTGAACTCTTCTCAATACAGCTTACTAAATCCCTCATTTTAAAATTGCCACATATTATAATTTTCTATTTATCTGTTTACTACCTGCATAACCATAATAATACCTTACTTTGTGGGTTTAGGACTGGACTAGAACTGTTCAGTAGAAATTTCTAAGATGGTGAAAATGTCCTATTATCTGGGCTGTCCAAAAAACTTGTCACCAGTGACATATGTGGCTACTGAGCACTTGAAATGTGGTTAGTGTGACTAAGAATCTGACATTAGTATAGAATAGACCTAGAGTTTGCCTTAGTTTATACAACAGAACTAGGCCTCACATTTAGCTATTTTTTCGTTGGATAATCAAGCTTATATAATCAAGCTTAAAGTGATTAAACTGCTGTGAGCAAAAAAAATTGATGCCTGCAAAAATTTTTTCAAAATTATCTCCTATTGTACTATAAAATACTTTTAAAAAAAAGGTTAGGGAAATAAATGTGGTTGATGAAATTCTTTTCTTTTTTACCCTAGCCTAATGTGCTAATAATTTGTTTGAAAACTCAGCAATTCATTATTATGCAGAAAGTAGGGAAAAATGTTTTGCCACCCACAGAATGATTGCTAGATGACAATTTTATGCAGAAACAAAATTTGTTCAACTAGTTCCTAAGTAGTGAAATAAATTAAACATTTTTGAGTTCTTTCTTACCCCTTTTTCCTTCCTCCTCTAGGAGGCTCCTTCTTCCTACTCTGTGCCATTAGATTTCTCCAGCTCACCACATTACCACGGCCCCTTCATTCCCTCCCATGAAGATGTCTTATACACCCTTTAATGAACTGATTTACATTAAAATATTAATAATTCATAAGACTTCATACTCTCCCCACTGAAAACTTACACTGTGGAGCAAATACACAGCTGTGGTAGAGAGGACGGACTTTGGAGAGAGACGCCTCTCCTTATTTTGTCATGAATTTACTAGCTTAGTAGCTTTAATTTGAACAAGTCATTTTACCTCTTTAGAGGTCCATTTCTTCTGCTCTTATAGAATCATAACAATAGTCTCTCCCACTTTGAATTAATATGAATATTAAATAAAACATAGGCAAAGTGCTGAGAATGTTCCTGTAGTTTAATAAATGTTGTTATTAATAGAATTCTTTAGGGGAAATTACTTATACACTCCCAAGTGAATCTTTAGGGATAAAATTGTAACAATAGTATATTGTTCAGATAAAGAGTCCAAAAGTTTACTGTAGGGTTCCCAGTATACTATAAATATGTGTTGAATGAACAAATAATGAATTAATGAATCACTTACTTGACAGTCAAATGCTCTAGTCTCTGTGTTCTCAAGGTCACCTGTAGAGTCAGTAGTAAACTCAGTCACAGTAGTGGAAATGCCAGCTTTCATTAAATTTATCTCGATACTCTCAAGAAGATTTGCTAGGTAAAGTGAACATAAAGCTGTTACCAAAGGCAACTGGGCAGGGTGACTTTAAATTTCCACTTTATATTGTCTTGTTTATATATCTTATGAGCATGGATTATTTTTATCATGAGAGAAAGCAACTATGTGTAATTACATACTAATAAAATAACCACGGACTATTATTGAGTACCTTGACTTAATATCACAGTGCCTTATGTGTATCCTCATGGCACACTCTAAATTCATCACTGAAGACTTATATTTGAGTTTCAACTCAAAGGCCTAATAGAGCTTTAAGTGTTAATACTTTCTTCGGTCAATTATGTAAGAAAAAAGTAAGGTTCAAATGAAGCTGACATAACAAGCTCTCAACACACACACACACACACACACACACACACACACACACATGTCCCTAAGCTTTTATAGAATTTAGCACAGGAAATTCTAGTAAGAATATTTTAACTTATTTACCAAACTTCACTGTGATCAAAGCTTTGATGTCATTATGTACTCAATAAAACAGTATTTTCTCAGAAAAGGGACAAAGAGAGAATGGAAAAAAAGCTGTCTTTCCTTAAAGCCAGTAGCTATTGCATAATATTTTTTTCTAATCCATGTGGATATAGTGAGAAAGAATTTCATAATTTCCTTTCAGACATTAGTATTTAGAAACGCTTTGTAGTTAGTGAAATATGATACATTAATAGGTGTTAGTTTAGCAAACATTGCAAGTTTATATTTTTACAGTTGTAGTTCCTAGATTTAAGATAATAACAAAAGATAAGGAAGCTGAGTTTTCTATATTGCATACTTAAAACTAAGGGAAACATTCGTTGCTGATTTGGGTGCATTTGTAAAGCCTACATGATGTAGTCCTTGTGAAGTCCTGTGAAACATGACCTCTGAATATTGCTACACTGTGCAAAATTCCTAAGTACAACATTCCTATCTTTAATATGCTTGCCAAGATTAATGAATCATAGTAGGCTGCTGTCGGTAAGCTAGCAGCTAGTGACGTATGTTCCTTTTGCTTTCCCTTAATGTTGGAGCAAGTGGTTTGGAGTTGTTATCACCAAAACCAAACTACTGGAAGCATTTTGATTCATAGAACAGCTTATTCCTTACACGGTTATCTTCTCAAAAATGTGTAATGGGCATCGATCACTGAGTCAGTAGCAGTTTGTCAAAATCATGAATAAAACATACGTTCTCCCAGTCTTCTTCTTTTGACCTTTCTTTTTCTTTTTCTTTTTCTGTTTTTTTTTTTTTTTTTTTTTTTTTTTTTTTTTTTTTTTTTTTTTTTTTTTTTTTTTTTTTTTTTTTTTTTTTTTTTTTTTTTTATAGCTCCAGGTCTTTTCTTCAGCATGTCAGTGTGGGGCTGGCAGGAAGATTTATTGAAAAGCTGGAGAATGTGATAAATATAGTATATTCAGACTTTGGGGTAAGTCATTTTCTCTACTCCCAAGCAATTTTTCATTTGTGCACTGAGTATATTCATACTTATAGGATATGTGAGCTCTTGCTGAAATATGTTAAAACATTTGAAAAGAATTAAATTATAAAACAATACATATTACTTGTTAAAATCTTTTAAGATCCAAAAAGTCTAAACAACAAAATAAAACAATGCTGCATTCTGTTACCTGAAGATTACCATTATCATTTTTTTAACCAAAAATGCATACATAATTTGTACCCTACTTTCACTTCATTTAATAAGTCTTTTAGGCTGTCACTAAATTAGAAGACTTCATTTTTCTAAAAGTCTAAAATATTACATAAATGCAAAGTCCATGCCCGATTGCTGTTCTGCAGTCTTCAGTTCTGAGCCTGAGAAAACCGTGTGTGTGAGGAAAACTGAAGAATCTATTATTTCCTTGTCAGTTTTGGGTTAGTGTGATTCCTCAGTGATGGAAGTATGAACTTTCTATTTTCAAGTTAATATCAGATTGAAAAGTCAGGGAGTAGTTAGCATCAACTGATTGTAGGTTTAGGCTACCACTGTAAAAAATTCACTCACAGTTTAAAGAACAGAATACAGAAGCATCTTCGAATTTTACTTTTATATTCCTTAAGCATTTCAACAAGCAGTGTGGGAAGCTTGGGTTTTATCTCCAGAAGAGAAATGGAGGCTATTTTGTGGGAGTTTTTCACACCATGAAAGGACTTTTGTGAATGTACAGCAAGATTAGGAAGTTAGTGAGTTAGAAAAGGGCCAAGCTAGGTTTTAGGGATTTGAGATGGAAACAAAGGATTTGGGGAATTATAGAGTCAAGACGGATAGAGACAAATAGTATTAGCTCCATACAATTTATAAGGCATGTTTGGTAGCAGATACACAATTTATGTGGAATGCCAAGAAACTTGTTTACTTTTCATTACTACATATATAAAAGCAGAAGTGATGGCCTGTGAAAGGGAAACATTTGATTATGTCTCAGTGATGTAAACATTGATGTCACCAAAACAAAAAATTCAGTTCAGAGAGATCCCAATGTGCCACAGTTGTCACAGTTGTCTGGGATCCCACAGCATGCTGGCAGTAGACCATGTCCTTATATCCTATATTTAAACTTGGCACCTGCTGGGGAATACCCCTGACACAGCTTTGGAACTAGGGGTGCAGCTGTTAATTTCTGCAGTTTGTTTTAGTTACTACTAGGAGCTGGTGCCACATTAGGAAAAAAAGACCAAATGGATGGGAGTCGTACTCAAGAATTTAGAATTGCTATAATATTTCAGGGAGCTCTAATATGACAGGCCAGTTGGACCAGTCGTATGCAATTTATTTCTTCGGCTGGTGGCTTTATGCATGACCATGGGGAAACAGCATGAAATAAAAAACTCTTTACTTACTCAATGTCCATCAACAGTAGTCTTACTATATGACAGAGACTTTCCATTTTCTGGAAGAACAGTAATAAACAACAGAAATAATATTCTTACTTTTCCTTTTTCTATTAAATCTAAAAGCTGTAAGTGGAAAAAATGTGGACCCTAGAATGCTTGTGAGGCAGAGGAGAAAGTAAACCCACAAGGAAATAGTGAAGAAAAACATTGTAATATTATAAGTACAATATAAAACTACTCGAAAGGTAGAGACATAGTTGATAAAATTTTTGTAAATACTGTATATTGTACTATATGTAATATGTAATATGTGTGTGTGTCAGCCAGTTTTCCATTTCTGTGACAACATACCTGTGAAAATCAATTTGAAGGAGGGAAGGCTCATATTGGCTCATGGTTTCAGACTTTCATTTATTTCAGAGGTCACTGGTTGTTTCTGGACTGGCGGCAGGCAGAATGTCGTGATGGCGAGCACATGGTGAAGGACAAATGCTCACTTCATGGAAGCTGAGAGAAGGAAAAGGGGTCATGGTCCCAACATGCCCTTCAGCCACATCCCAGTGACCTTACTTTTTTTCACTAAGCTCTGCCTCTTAAAGCCTGTATCATCGTACCACAGGCTAGTTACCAAGCTTTTAGCACGTGACCTTTGGGGGATATTTAAGATCCAAAGCATATCATGTATTAGTTCCTAGGGTGATTTATAACAACAGAAATTTATTGTCTCATAGTTCAGGAAATTGTAAGTCAAAAATCAAAATTGGCAGAGCCATGCTTTTTCTGAGAGTTCTAGGGAGGTTTCTTTTGTGCCTCTTCCTAGTGTTGGTGGTCACTGGCAGTCCTTATGTCCCTTGGTTTGCAGCTGCATCACTCTAATCTCTGCCTCTGTATCATTCCATGGTGTTTTTCCTGAGTGTCTGCCTCTGTAATCTCTCCTCTCTTTATGAGGACAGCAGCCGTACTGTCTTGGGGCTCAACCTACTTTAATATGGTCAGATCTAACATTACATTGTAGTCACAGCTAGAAAGGCATTATCTCCAAAGAAGTTGACTTTCACAGGTGCCAGGAATTAGAACTTCAGCATATATTTTCGAGGAGCACAACTGAATCCACAGCTAGCTCATGCTTCCCCCAACATATATGTGCTTTTATGTATGTTTATATGTATGTACCTAAACACATATATATCTATATCTGCACACATAATGCTGTAAAACCAGAAAGGAAGAAATGAGCTTGCAGTGTAGCAACTCTACTGGATAGATGTTGTAAGTTAGAACTAGAGAGTCAGATTTAAAACTGCTTTATCTGGTGATTCTAAAGGAAGGTGGATACATTTTCTTTTTCAGGCTACTCTATGATTCTAGGATTACACAATTTCCCATAGCTCAAAAATTTCCTTAGACTTTTCGATTATTTAAGTTGAGGCACAATTTGTATAAGTAAAGCTTACTAAAAAGTGTAGAATCCTATGAGTTTTGGTATTAACTGCCACAACCATCTATATACGGAATAGTTCCATAGTTTTCCATAATTTCCTACTGTTCTATTGTAGTCGCTGACCTTCTACCATCAACCACTGGCAATCACCAATGAGTTTTCTGTTTCTTTAATTTCGCCTTTTACAGAGTGTTACATAAATGGAATTGTATATATGACTGATGCCGTGTGTAGCCATTTGAGTATGGATTTTTCATTTTGAACATTGCATTTGAAATTTATACATATTATTGTGTTCATCAGTACTTTCCCCCTTCATATTGCTGAGTTACCACTATAGTATAGTAATCTGAGTGGTTATCTGTTTCCCAAATGCAGAATATTTATTTAACTGTTCAACAACTGAAGAACATTTAATCTCTTTATAGTTCTCATGATTATGAATAAAGGCACTATAAACATTCTTATACAGGTTTTGCATTTTCAATACTCCTGGGTAACAAACACTGAAGTGTGGGAATCTGGACTGGTAAGTATATATTTAGATTTAAAGTAAGTTGAAGGGAGGAAAGGGATGGGGAAGAGAATGAGAAAAAAAAGAAGAATCAAGATATATTATGGACAGGTACAAATTTCCTATGATGAATGTGATTATTATGTATATCAAAAGTGTACCAATAAAGTTAATTTTAAAAAAATAAAGTAAATGTGAACCTGTTTCCCTACATGGCTTTCATTTTACATTAACATCAGAAATTTATGCATGTTCTAGTTTTTTCACGTCCTTGGCAGTGCTTGGTATTGTTAACTTATTTATTTCCAGCCATTCTAAAGTAGCAGTATCTCATTCTGTTTTAATTTGAATTTCTTCAGTGACGTGTAACATTTCATGAATTTATTTTGTCATTCATATAGGTTCCTTCATAAAATGTCTTCTTAATTCTTTTCCTCATTTAAAAAAATTTTGTTGTTTGCTATTTTGTGTTGATACTTCTTTATGTATCCTAGGTTTGTCTTTTATTATATATTTTCTCCAAAAATATGGTTTGTGTTTTCATTCTACCTTTGACTGGTCACTTTTCCTTTTTTTTTTTTTTTTTTAAGTTTTTTTGTAACAGGGATTGAACTCATCACCTCATCACCTCACACTTACCAGGCAAGCACTTGAGCCACTGAACTAAATCTCCGACTCTGACTGGTTACTTTTCTCATTCAGAGTCATTAATAACTAGTTTGACTTTTTTTTGAAAATTTTACTGTCTTAATGTCTAGTTATTCCTCTTTCATCCGATGCCTCTGATTTTTCAAATTCCATATCACCTAAACTTACCAAAGCAAAACTAACTTTAGCAATTAATCAAGATATAGTTATTGAAAATTTACTATTAAATATGGATCATATAGAGAAGTAAAAGACACTTTCTCCTACCAATGGATTTATAATCTAGTTTGTGACCTAAAGTATTTGTTTCCACTTCTAAGAGTATACAGTGCTTCAGTTTCTGTCTAAAGTCATTTTTCACCTGTGAGAGATAATTTCTCTTTGCCAATACATTTGTCCTTGAAGTAGTCCATTAGTTTTGCACTTACTGACATGCAGTTTCTACTACTAGGATTTGAATTGCTTGATAGCATATCTGTTGTCCTAGTCATCTAATTCTTGATATATAGTAGGTACTTGAAATATGCTAGCCTTTAGATTGAATTAAACCTTGAACTATGGTGAGTGATAATACCCAAAAGCAATTCTCAAAAACATGAAAGTATGCTAGAATTTATTGACTTGACATAACAGAACAGATCAGAAACTAGAAGTATCCTTTCAAATTTTAGCTCTCAATTTCCTAGTTCTTATTTAAGATTTTAATATCAATATTTGTACATGAGTCTCCCAAAATCTTTCATTTATGAAGGTTATTGGCATAGCTTTTCCTGAAGTGATTCATCTTCTTATTGTAGTTACTGAATATTATTTGTTTGCAGGATATTAAGCAGGATGCAAGAATGAAGTTTTACTAAATTAAAATTTGTACAATTAGTGAATCTTTCATTTCTGACCAAGGTCACAGAGCAGTTAACTCTGTGCTCCTTTTAAATTGATAACAACTAGTTTTGAGAGACTATATCTAGAAGGGATGTGTTTACAGTGCTTCAGAAAATAATGCAAGTGATCAAATACTTTGGTTTTCGGTATATTTTCCAGTGGATTCTTCTGGAATAGATATGGTATGGTTTCAATTTGTTAGCTATAATCCTTCTTGGAAAGGAGAATGAAAGGGAACCCTGATTAAGCATTGGTATAGTGAGCCTTTGACCACGCTCACGAAATAATTTACACTGATGTTTTGTTTGACGCAGCTGGACAGGGCTTCTTACTGTGGGTGTTTAACAAAAAAAGTACTTACATTCTCAAAGAAAACTACATTCTCAAGGAAAATACAGTACAGTTTGAACAAACGAAACTTCTAATTTAATATCTTCTAGATTTCTTCGCCCAAGCAGTCTTTCTTTCTAATCCCTTTAATCACATTTATTGTTTCAGAAACATGGTCTATCTGATTTAGTGCCAGATTCAAATGACCTCTTTTTGTATTCTGCACCCTTTGCTTGTTTGTGTATGTCTACATAATTCTTCTGGCTCTCATTTCTCAATATTTTTATTTTTAATAAACCTTCTAGTGTGCTCTTCAGATATAATTAGTGAGTTTAATTTTGAAAAGAAGCTCTATTCTACTGTGTTTTTCTGGGACTGGTCCATAGGGCTATTTTTAAAGTAGTTTTTGTTTCCTGAGAAGAATTACAGCTATAGTTTTTCTTCTTACCTTCTATGGCCAATCTGGAGATGCCCTTTTAAGTAGATCTTTATATAACACATGCCAGCATACTTGAAAGACATGCAAAAGTATTCAGGGGTATTGTTTTGCACATTAATCACCTAAGAGTGTTTATTTGAGTCAGTTAATTAACCCCTGGGCAGGGGTCCAGTATCTAGGCACATTCTTACACTTTTCTTTTAACATCCAGTCACATGTCATATACTGATAACTGTTAGAGTTAGCAGAACACAACATTGTTGCCTTCTAGGTCTATAAGGCCTAGTGGGAAAGGTAGACAAATCAACAAATGACCAATCTATGACATACATGTCGGATGATGGCATTCTGATTCAGACTGTTATGTATGTCCCAGCAATATTTTACAAAGAAGTGATGCCCAAATTGAATCTTGAAAGATGAATATCATTAATAAAATAAATAAGTAGATGAGGAGAGGGCATTCCAGAGTGAGAACAAAACACTTGAAAATAGTATGGCATAGTCAGGAATTTTATGTATTGCAATATCACAAGGGATGAGCGTGAAAGAATGGTAGTGGATGAAGCTGAAGAGGGAGTGGGGCCACGTTGAGGACACCCTGGGAATCATGTGATGGATGCTGAAGTGACTGTAGTACCAGACGTTAGAATTATGGACAATAATGCCATTTGTTACTGAACCACTAGTATTGTTCTTGGGGTAATACTTCTGTTATGACATTAAAATATGAATCCTAAATCATTTATATCCAGGGAGTTATAAACTTTATTGAAATTTCAAATTAAATGGAGGTGTACAGTTTTAGAAATGTTTTGATCACAGCTGTTATGGTTTATACTGAGATGCTCCCCTAATGCCTCATGTGATCATAGCCAGGACCTTTGAAAGGTGATTGGATTATGGAGCCACCATAGGTGACTTGAAATAGCAAGGAGGTAGGCCTGGTTGCAAGAGGCACATCACTGTGAGCATGAGCCAGGAGCCTTTTTCGTTCCTGCTTTAATACTCTTTGCTTTCTGCCTGCCATGCCATGAGCAGCTCTCCTCTGCTATGCCTCTCTGCCTGAGAGCCAAGTGACCATGCATCCAAACACAATTAACTTCTTCTTTCTCTCTTAAACTGTAGGGGTTGGAAAGTGACCAACACATCTGTCCTGCTTTAAACTTCTCCTGGTTACCTTGATGTTTTAATTGCCATTTTGGAAGGATGCAGTAAGGGTGAGATGATTTATTTACTGGTTATCTTTACCACCCTAGAACCAATGTACATCCTGGTTGACTACCTAGTTGTTGTTTTTTTTTTCCCCCAATGCTGAGAATTGAATCCTGGGCCTTGTATATGCTAGGAAGTGCTCTGCCACTGAGCTACATCCCCGATCCAGCTACTTAGATTTTAATTTTGTCTCTTCTCTGTCCACTTGTTTTTAGGCCACACAGCATAAGGACAAATGGAACCTGTCCCTAGATACTGGACCCCTGCCCAGTTGGTTTGGTAAGGAGAAAGAGGGGACAGGGAGTACTTGGGAATTAGGGAAATTATTCTCATGGGATAGAGAACGGAAAAAATACTGATCTGCTTTTTGCAATTCTCTGTTGACTAGAGTGTGATTGCACAAATCACAAACTCCAGTTTCCTCATTTGTAAAATGAAGGGATTACATCTGATCCTGTCTAAATTGTTTTCCAATTAGGACTTCTTTGATCTCTATGGTTGAGAAAACAAGAGCTCTGTCTAAGATGATCTCTAAAATCTTCCTTGACTCTAAATTTCCATAATGTTCTGTCTATAACTCATTTTCACACGTAACTAAAAGTTAATTTTATTCTTCAGTATTGTATATATTGGTGCTTCACCGAAAAGGAGCCTGAGAAAACTTAAGATGATTCTGAATTTATTTCAAAGGCATCATGTTCCCCATTAGGCATCCTGAATAGTCAGAAATAATCTTGAGCTCTTCCGAAATTATTTAGTTCTGCTGGTACTCTTTTTTATGTTTTATTAAGTTTATTGTACAACTTAGATATGCACAATGATCACATTCATTGTAGGGAATTAGTACGTATACATGATATATCCCATTTCCTGTTTTATTTTCCAATCCCATCTCGTCCCTTGAACTCTTCTCTTCCTCATTTATAAAGCTCTGTTTCCATTTTATTTCTTTTATTGTTTTTGCTCATTCCTTTCACCTTTACCTCTCCCTAGCTCCCCTTTCTTTTGAACTATTTCTTCCTATTTTACTGTACCTATTGTACACTTTGGTCCTTATTTACCCTTCCAGTTTCTCACACCAATAAACAATGCAATATTTACACATGTCTGATTTATTTCACTTAAGAGTGTGGTCTCGGTGCATCCATTTTCCTAGGAATGAATCAAGTTTACACTTCTTTATGACTGAGTAGTACTCCACTATATAAAAAAACATATCTTTTTTATTCATTCTGTGGTTGATGGGCGTTTGGGTTGTTTCTAAGATTTAGCTATTACAAACTGTGCTGTTATAAATATGGGTATGCATATATTGCTTGTTTTGATACTTTTAACTTTTCTGGGAAGGTACCCAGCAGGAGAATTGCTGGGTCAAATGGAATCTGTAATCCTAGGTTTTTGAGGAATCTTCACACTAATTTCCACAGTGGTGGCACCACTCTGCACTCCTACAAATAGTGAAGAAGGGTTACTTTTTCCTCACAACCCTGCTGGCATTTGCTATTAGTTGATTGCCTGTTAATTGCCATTCTTTCTAGAATCTCAGCGTTATTTTACTTTGCACCTCTCGAATGACCAGTGATGTTGAACATTTTTCCATATATTTATTTGCCATTTATATTTCTTTCTCTGAGAAATGTGTATTTAGAGGGCCTAATTTTTTTTCAATTCTTTATATGTTTTAGATATTAGTCCTTTGTCTGAGGGACAACCAGTTAAAACTTTTCCCCCTCTGTTGGTTGTCTTTTCACTGTGTTGGTGAGTACAAAAGCTTTTTAATAGAATGAGATCTCAGTTGTTGATTCTATATAATATTTCCTATGTGATTAAGCTTTTGTTCATGACATCTTTGCTAACACCTGTGTCTTCAAGTGTTTTATCTATTCTCTCTTCTAGCAGATTTTAAATTTTCTGCTTTAATATTTATATCTTTGATCCATTTCAATTTTAGTTTAATGCATGGTGATAGGCATGGGTCTAGTTTTAGTCTTTAGCATGTGAAAAGCCAGTTCATTAAAGAGGCTATCTTTCTTCCAGTGAACATGTTTGGCCTCTTTGTCAAAAATGAAGTGGGGTGAGTGCATTTGTAGCTATGTCACATCTGGTCCTCAGGGCTGTTTTTTTTTTTGTTTTTTTTTTTGCCAGTACCATGGTGTATTTATCACATTGGTTTTGTAGTAAAATTTCAAGTCAAGGATCATGATGCTTCCTGATTTGCCTTTGTTTTCTAGGGCTGTTTTTGCTATTCTAGGTCTCTTCTGCTGCCAAATGAATTTTAGGAATGTTTTCTCTAGATTTGTGGGGTGTACTAATGGTATTTTAATTGGCATTGCATTGAATCTCTATCATAATTTTGGAAGTATGGCCATTTTTACTTTGTTGCTGTCTCCTACCCATGAGAAAAGGATATTCTTTCATTTTCTGATATCCTCTTTGATATCCTTTTTTAGAGTACTATAATTTTCAATGTGTAGATCTTTCCCTTCCTTTGACGGATTGCTAAATATTTCATTTTTCTTGATTTTATTGTGAACAGTGTTGTTTCCCAAATTTCTCTCTCAGTGCATTCATTGTTTGTGTACAGCAATGCTACTGATTTTTGAGTGTTGACTTTGTATCCAAAGTCATAACTGAATTCTACAAGCCTTTTGATGAAGTTTTGGGGCCTGTCACGTAACATATCATGTCATTTGCAAATAATGATAATTTAACTTCTTAGTCTTTGTGTTTCTTTTTCCTGTCTAATTGTTCCGGCTAATGTTTCCAAAACTACATTAAACAGTAGTGGTTTTAGTGGGCATTTTTGTCTTGTTCTTGGTTTTAGAGTGAAAGTTCTCAGTGTTTGACCATTTAGTATGATGTTGGCTGTTGGTTTGTCATAGATGCCTTTTATAAAATTGAGATAAAGACCATCTATTGCAATTTTCTGTAGGTTTTTTTTTTGTATCATGAATGGATGTTGGACTTTGTCAAAAGCTTTTTGTGCATCTATTGAGATGATCATGTGATTTTTGTCTTTGGCTCTTACATTTACTGATTTGCATATGTTGAGTCATTCTTGAATTCCTGGGATGAATTCTACTTGGTCATGGTGAATAATCTTCTTGATGATTTTCTGCATTCAGTTTGCCACTATCTTATTGAGGATTTTTGCATCTAGGTTAATTAGGGAGTTTGGCCTACAGTTCTCTTTTTTGCATGGATACTTCTCATGCTTTGGTCTGCTGGTACTTTTTTCTGGTAATCCTGTTCTCTTTCTAGTACCATCTCATTTATTGTCTATACTATTTCAGTAATCTCTTAATTAGTACAATTTTTGTCTATGAGCTACTGCAGACTTAAAGATTTTAGGTACAGTGAAGTATTCTTCTTCAAAATTATCAGTGGCTTTCCATTGCCCAAGGAATATCACTCAAATTCCTTAGCACAGAGTTTAGAAGGTCATGACATGACCTCACCAAGCTCTCCAGCTCTTCTCTCAATACTCCCTGCCATATGCCCTTTAACGCAGCCATGTGGATTCACCAGAGATGTTTTCCAACTACTGAATCTTTTGTTTCTTCATTCAACAAAGGAATCTTTTGACTGTTTATCCCGCGCTAAATTCCGATTTATTTTTCAGGACCCTTTTGGAATGCTGCCTTCCTCCAGCCACCACTGCGATGTATTTCATTACATGTTGTACTAGTCAACTTTCTCACTGCTGAGATACAGTCCCAACATCCATAATTTAAAGGAGGAAAGCCTTAATGTAGCTTAGTTTCAGGAGATTCAGTTTATGGTAGGCAGGCTCAGAGGTACAAACCTCACGGAAGGGCGCTGTGGAACTCAGCTCCTTAGTTCACGGGGGCAGGAAGCATAAAAAGGGGAAGCTCAGAGCAGATGGGACATGGGACCAGACATAGACCCGAAGGCCATGCCTCCATGGCCCAGAAGTGTACTCCATCAGTCCATGGTGTGTGTGTCAAAGCTAATCAAGTTGAAACTGCACCTTGCCAGATACCCTGAAGTCTTTAGTTCCTACCTTAATTATCTTACTCATACCACTTAGTTTTTAACCTGATTGTTACTTTTATTAAACTGACAGTTTCATGAGGACAGAGAGCTATTAATGATAATGCTTTGTACATTGAATTTTCTCAATAAATTTTTTTTTTTGTACCAGGGATCAAACTCACAACCTCATGCTTACCAGGCATGTACTGTGCCACTGAGCTGTATTTCTGGCCCAAATAAATGTTTGTTGGTTTTAATGACGTGGAAGAAACAGTTGCCAGGTATAAGTATGCCTAAAATTTAGGGAAATAGGAAGAGATTGCATGTACTATAAATAACAAATAATTTCTTATTTGATTTGCAAATATCTGTTGCTTTCATGTTATTTTGTAGTTATTATTTTATTGTGTGTTTTTCATAATAAACAATTTATTGTTTTGTCTTAGGTTCCTGCCACAGAGCTTCTAACACCCTTAGGACTTCCTGAGTGATAGAACTGTGTTTGTTATTTTTGAGTCCCAGGATCATATCTGAACTAATTAGATGATTCATGGAGGCACCCTTGAGGGCTTCTTAATGGGGACTGGTCATCAGAATGACTGACCATGTTATTAGAGAACTGTAATTTTGAGACAATCTAACATCTATGAAGGAATAGGTAGTGGAGATTGAGTTCAATTGTGTGACCAACAATTTCATTGAAATAATGAGATACTAATAAAAACTCCAGACAACAAAGTTTTTTTTAATTTTTTTTATTTTTTTTTAATTTAAAAGAGAATAAAACAAAAGGGGGCAGTACAGAGCAGATCAGAAGAGGACAACATAGGCAACACAGTACTTTACATTAAGTCAACTGGACATCAACAGTATCTAACACCATATCTCTTACTCTGCTATAGTTGAGCATAGTTTCAATTACAATAATATCAAACATAACACAATAGTTTATGCCATGCATATAGTGAAAGAATTCCAGGGCTTTCTGAACCGAATAACAGAAAATGATCAATGGGTATTATAATATCTCATTTTTGATAAAAAAGAAAAAAATTTGTTTGAACTATCACACATATTCAAATTCCAATACGACACAATGTGGTAGACAGAACCAATGGTAATAGAACAAAAAAAGCATGGTAGGACTTCTAAGAAGGATAATATTAAATCAGCAATAGCTGTCATAATGTTTTCTTCAAAACAGCTGTTCATATCATCACGTATGATATAGTCAAACAAAACAGGATAACACCATTCCAACTGATGATTTAAAACTTTGAAAGACTTCG
>PVJX010030839.1:0-21716 GCA_004027295.1 Dolichotis patagonum
AAGACGGGCACATAGGAGGTGCTCCGCAAACGCCAGGTCCTGTTTCTGCTGTCTGATTCTCCACCGTTTGTGGCCCGTATTTTTAGGTCGTTCTTTGATCTTTTCTGCCCCCTAGTGGCGGCTTTGTTTTTCTTTCTTTCTTTCTTTTTTTTTTTTTTTTCGGTACCAGGGATCGAACCCACGACTGCCTGCTTGCAAGGCAGGCGCTTATGCCGCTGAGCTAAATCCCCAGCCCCCTACGGCGGCTTTGGTTATCACTCGGAGACAGGGTGAGGACTGAGGTCTCGGATCTTGTAAAGCACGGTTCATATGACCTGAGCGGATATTTGCACGTGTATCCTAGGGTCACCAGAGGATCCCATGAGATGCTTAATGAGAGGGAAGACGGGCACATAGGAGGTGCTCCCCCACCCACCTCGTAGGCCTTTCGCTCCTGCTGCAGTCTTCCCATGAAGACACCTGAAGCCCAACTCTTCTCCTCACCATCTCACTGCTTCTAAAGCAACCCGTTAGCTGGGCCCATGACACATGCATGTCATGCCAGCACTTGGGAGGCTGAGGCAGGGGCATTGCTGGGAGTCTGAGGCTAGACTGAGGCACGAAGTGAGTTCAAGGCCAGCCTGGACTGCATAGCAAGATCTGATCTTAAAAATCCTTTAAAATTTTATTTCATGGTAAAACAACAAAATACAAGAAAGGTTCCCCCCACAAATCCCATTTTAAAGATTTGAATCAGGGCCTTCAGCTGTCACACACAAGATTTTTATAGACCACGCCCGGTTTGGACATCACGGGTCCAAAGCACCTTTACCACGTGTGACAGTTTTGAACACACATGAGGGGATAAAACTGGAAGAGCTTAGACAAAAGCCCTGTCCTCGGGAGCTCCCTTTCTCTGGGATAACAAAGGTCAGGCTGCCTCAAATCACCCAAGGCTGCAGAGAAAAGACAGGCAGGAGCTGAGAAGCCACTGACACTTTCAGAGCTCCGAGAGAGTGAATTTGAGATAAATCTGAAGGAAGAAGGATGGACGTCGCAGGCCGTGGAGAGTGGGCAGCTGGGCAGACGACTGCTGGTCAGGAAAGGCTGCTTCTGTCCCTTAGTGCCGGCAGAGCCACCAGAGTGGATGCAGGTCTGGGAGCTGGTCCATCTGTGCTTAGCCCAGAGAAGGGCGGTGAAGAAGCCTGGCAGACTGAGAAGTGTGTATTAGAGCGTGTTTTCGTGTCTGTGTGCATGGCCGGGGAAGGGTGGGAAGTGTCCGAAGTCTTAAGGCACCTGGACTTTGACACCCACCTCCTTCAATTGTTCAGCCTCAGCTGCCTGATCTGTGAAATGGGGACGCTGAGGGCCCTCCCTGTTTAATGATGTTGTCCCCTGTCCTGTGGATGCCCACGCACAGGACCTGTATCCCAGTCTGCTGCCTCCCATCTGACCACGTCAGCTTTTCACAAAGAGCAGAATGAAAATGCCCAGATCCAGTTTCCTGGGGACTGGATAGTGTGAACGCAAACGTCCGCAGGTGCTCAAACTTTGCAATGATGAGAATCAGACGGCCATCCAAATGCAGATTCCTGGGCCACCTCCCCAAGCCTGTGAGGTGGAGCGGAACCAGCGACCAAGAATCTCACTGAAACAAAGTCTGCCCTCCCGCTGAATCTGACTCTGTGCTCAAACAGGGGATGCCCAGGTCCTGGTCCTATTTTGAGCCAAAGCTGTGTGTCCCTTGAGAAGGAGGCTGAACTCCCTGAATCCCAGGCTATGAAATGAGGGTCTCTGGTTCCACCTGGCAGGTGGAGCTGGGTCCTGCCTGTCCTGACTCCTTCCGGTGGGAGTTGGGTGGGGCAGTGCCTGCTCTGGAAGAGGAGTGACATGGAGACGAGCTTCTGGGTTGGGGCGGGGCCCACATCTGGCAGAACCTACCTGCGGCTGGTCCCGGTGGTGCTGGGCAGGGTGTGGAGGGCATGGGCTGGGGGTGGGGGCACTTCCTGACTTCCCAGCCAGTCTCCGCGCCTCCAGCCCCAGCTTTGGTTTAAAACTGGTGGTTTGGCCCTGTCGTTCCCCAGCTGTGGGG
Organism: Dolichotis patagonum; assembly: GCA_004027295.1. NCBI lineage: Eukaryota > Metazoa > Chordata > Mammalia > Rodentia > Caviidae > Dolichotis > Dolichotis patagonum. Next base: position 2,072 of record PVJX010030839.1, read on the forward strand.
CCCAAGCTGGATCACGCTGGCTCTCTGGGCCTCGGACTTGTGCTTGTGGTGCGGCCTGGGATGGGGGTGCACACACCAGCACAGGAGGGGCACCAGGCGGACTGTCTCCGCAGGTCCAGGGGGCGGCAGATGGCCAAGGCGGTGCGAGACTTCCTGGCAGCGCAGAAGGTGCAGGCGCCCTTGGAGCTCTACTCGGACTGGCTGTCCGTGGGCCACGTGGACGAGTTCCTGAGCTTCGTGCCCACCTCTGACCCGAAGGTGTGTCTCCTGCCGTCCCCTCCCCCTTCTGTGATGTCCGCCTGAGCTGCTTCTGTCCCTGCCTTGGCCTGATGGCGCCACCTGGAGCCGGCTCCACCCTGATTCCGGGGTGCTGGGGCCACGCTGTGTCAATCAGGGAGGGCTCCCTGGAGGACTTGAGTGTGTACTCAGACCCAAACTCTGTCAAGAGTCAGGAACAACACTGATAATAGGTAAATTTACTGAGCATCTATTATGTGCCTGCCATGTGCTTCATGTGTGCAATCTTCCATCAAGCCCAAGAGGTGGTGCTGTTATTACTGGCCCCCTTTTACAGGTAAGGAAACTGAACCCCAGAGGGGACGTTAACTCACTCAAGCTTACATGCACATGCCTGCAGGAGGCAGGGTAGGATTCACATCCAGGTGGGGGCTCTGATCTCTGTGCTAACCACTGGACTCCACTACCTCGCAGAGAGCACCGGGGAAGGCATGGCCCACAGGGAGCAGGCAGGCTGGTGGTTCCAGGCCAGTGAGGTGGAGCTCGGACGGGCAGGGACAGGATGTAGCTGGAGCCTGTGCCAAGCTCTGCCTGTGTCCGTGAAGGGGCCTCCTGCACCGGGGTTTGAAGCAGAAATAGGAGTTTTCCTGTGGGCAAAGTGGGAAGGGTGTCAGGTGGGTTGGGGGCGTTGTACACAGTCTTGTGGCTGGTGGTGGCATCAAGAGGCAGAAAGGAGCCCCATGCATAGTCTGGCTCCTGCACCCAGGCCCTGTCCGGGCTCAGGTCTCCTGCACCGGGCAGCCGTGCACCGAGCTGTCTCCCCACTCTGCGCCAGGGCTTCCGGATGCTCCTGGCCAGCCCCAGTGCCTGCCTTAAGCTGTTCCAGGAAAAGAAAGAGCAGGGCTACGGGGAGGCGGCCCAGTTTGCTGGTAAGTGCAATGGCCCGGTCCCCCCACCCCGCCACCCTGGGGAACCCTTACCCTTTCCTCTCCAGCCTAGGCACTGGCTCGATGCCCTTTGAGGCTCTGCCCGGGCTGCTTTGGAGGCTGACTGATGCCCTTTGTGCTTGGGGCTTGGGATGAGAGCTCGGCTCAGGACGGGGAGCTGAGGCCCCAGGTCCTGGGATAGGCAGGGTATTTCCCGTCCATGCCCGGGGGAGGGGGATGTGCCCTTCCCCATGGCTAGGCCTGGTCTTAACATCTCCTGGACGTGGGCTCAAACACAGGGAGTTCTGGGCCTCTCCTGCCTCAGTTTCCTCTTCTCATGAGTAGAGGGGATAATTAACTGTTCCTCGAACTGTTTTAAAGATTAATGATCACTTAGGTAGGTTTCCCAGAGCACTGTGGGTGTCCAGTAATGGTAGCCGCGCTGTAATTATTAGGCCCCAAGTCCCGGAGTCCCTTCCCAGGGTCAGTGACCTGCCACTGGGCCGTGCCTGCAGCCTCTGGCTTTTGCTGTGCTGGCTTCTGACCCTGGCATGGGTGGGAGGAACGTCCTGCCCTGGGTTATGTCACCCCAGGGTGAAGTGGCCGGGGCAGGGGGAGTATTTCCTGAGCCCCGGACTCTCTTGCTCTTGCAGGGTTAAGACACAAGGCGAAGAGAAGCATTAATGAGATGCTGGCAGACAGACGCCTCAGGAGCGACAGCCTCTACGTCCAGGTGAGGGACATGCGGCCGGGGCACTGCCCAGGGGTGGGTACTGGCCTGGGTCTGTGCTTGTCCTAGAGCTGCTGGGAGGCTGAGGCCTGAGGGACTCCCTCCCAGTCCTGCTGGGTGGAGGGAGGTGACCTGTTCCCGTAGCAGCAGGTGCGGGTTCTCTGGAAGTGTGGGGAATGAGAGATGTGGGAAGAAAGGGGTCAGGTGGGCCTCGGCGCAGGGAAGCAGGGCCCAAGGCTTCTGGCAGGGGCTCCCCACCCCCACCATACCTGCCACATGCCTGCCACAGGGAACAGTACAACAGCAGCCCGTGGCCCCTTCCAGTGGCCGCCACCTCTACTGAGATGGACGGCAGCACCCATGCTGTGGCTGGGACTGGGACACTGTGTCCAAGTGACAAGGACTTAGAACCGGAAACTGCTCAGATGCAAGTTCAGTGCCTTGTTCCTCATCACTGAGGCTGCCCATGCCTCAGTTTCTCCATCTTGGGACCACAGTGGCCTTTATCTCGCAGAGCTGTGTGAGGCTCTAAGGAGCCGACAGGTGTTCGAGTCCCCTTAGGTCCCGCTGGTCCAGGGCTGCCTGCATTTTCCTCCCCAGAAATGCATCGACTGGAACCGTGAGCTGCTGAAGCGGGAGCTGGGCCTGGAGGAGGGCGACATCATCGATGTCCCGCAGCTCTTCTCCCTGAGGGGCGCCTATGCCGAGGCCTTCTTCCCCGACATGGTGAGCAGGGCCGCGGCGCAGGCCCCACGGAGTCTATCCCGGGGCCGTAGGACCTGCCATTGGGGCAGTCGTGCACAGCTTTGTCTGTGTCCCCAGCTGGGGTGACTTCCTGCCCTGGGACACCTTTGAGTGAGCAGTGAGGGGTGCCGTGGGGACCAGGTGGGTAAGACCCAGACGCCCTCGCTGAAGGGCACAGGACTGTCCCCATCACAGAGGGCTTTATTTAAGCCCTGCTCAAATGGGAAAAGAAAACATGGTTTGATTCCAAGTGTTTCTGGCTTCTGTTTCGGCAGCAGTACCCCGAGGGTGACATTAGGCTCCCAGCATTGGGCAGGCAGGGCGGTGGTGGCCCTGATGACTCTCATTACTGAGGCAGCTGATGGGCAGATGAGCAGGGGTGACCTCACCCGGGTGGCACCTGGGAGGAGCCAGGACGATGCCACTGGTGCAGCCTGACTCGGGTTGGGTGCCCAGTGCTCCCAGGAGAGCCATCGGGCCATCCCTGTGCTGTCAGGTGCTGGCCTGTGTCCCAGAGATGCCAGCCAGGTGGCTTTTTGATTTTTTGGAAACAGGGTCTTGCTGTGTAGTTTAGACCGACCTTGAACTCATGGCCCAGCCTCCCACCCTGTCACTCTGAGGCTGAGTTCCCCTGAGAAATTGTCACAATACCTGTCCAGGGGACTGTCCTCCCCCAGGATGAGGATCCAAGCCATGGAGGAAAGCAGAGGTGCCACCACCACCAATAAACTCAGAGTCCCCAAGGACTCCCAGTCCCAGCCCCACAGGTGGCCCTGCTCTGAAGAGGGGTCAAGAGCACGGACTTCGGCCTGAGTCAGAGCCAAATTCAGGTTCTAGTCTCGCCGCTGTCTGGCTTGCAGTCATGATCATGTTACTAAACTGCCTGAGCCACAGCACAGGGGGAGGCCGTGAGCTTTAGTGACGATACAGCTGACACATGGACGATGCGCAATAAATGGAAGCGTGATCAGGGCTGCCCGAGACAGCTGGGCAGGCTGGCCACTGCAAGCTCACCCCTGCCCCATTCACCCCACGCTAGCTCTGTGTATTTGTTGTACAAGACTGGCGGTCGGCAGTGAAGCCTCTTGTTACACACAATAATTTGCTGATAGATGGAAGAAAGTTGGAGGAGGGGTGACTTGGATTGGTCAAACTAGCATTAATTCTGCTTTCCAACTGTGCCTCTTCCTCCTCTGATTTCACAGCCCTTGTTCTTGCGTGGTCATGGGTCCTGGGGGCCTCGGGGTGCTGGCGAGGGTGATGGACCCCCCAGGGCCGGGTTGCCGTACCCAGCCCAGCCTTCTCTCACCTTGTCTTCTGCAGGTGAACATGGTGGTGCTGGGCAAGTACCTGGGCATCCCCAAGCCCTATGGGCCAGTTATCAACGGCCGCTGCTGCCTGGAGGAGCAGGTGTGCACCCTGCTCGAGCCGCTGGGCCTCCACTGCATCTTCATTGATGACTACCTGTCCTACCACCGGCTGCAGGGCGAGATTCACTGCGGCACCAACGTGCGCCGCAAACCCTTCGCCTTCAAGTGGTGGCACATGATGCCCTGAGCCTGCTCCCACTTGCCGCCACCTCTGCCCTCCCCCCCGCTGGGGAACCCTGCCTAGGCAAGGATGAGGACCACAACGGCCTCCCTCTTTTGGGGGACCCTTGGGACACCCCCTGCTGTGCCTGAAATTGTGCTGGCCACTGTGGGCCCTGGGCTCCAGGGGTGGACGCCACCATGCCTGGCCCGAAGATGACCGACCCCATCTTTTCCTCCCCTTCCCCAGCCACGTCCCCCAGAGGCCAAGGCCTGTAGCCTTCATGTGTCCAAGCTGGCCACAAGTGGCTCCCCTCTTTCCGGATGCCTCCTGGGGGATGGGAAGAGTGTCTTTGGGTCTGCACCAGCAGTGGGAGCTGACCCCCAGGGTCTGCTGTGAGGACCTCTGCTCCACATGGCCTCCGGACCAGGAAGGGAGATCAGGGCACCGTCCTTCCAGAGGGAACGTAGGCTGTGAAACCCCAGTGCCCTTCAGCTGTAGGAAGCAAACAGGAACAGGAAACTCTGGTGTCCAAGGGCTTGTTTGAAAAAGAAAGGAGGCGAGGAAAACCCCTTTAATACCTGCCTCAGCCCTCGAAGGTGCTTGTTACCTGTCTGGAAGCCTTTAATTAGGGAGAGCTGGCTGCTTCCGGCCTAAAAATGCTGAGCGGCAGAGAGGGACTTGGGGAAGCTGAGTAAGGAGGTCTTGGCAGGCGGGGATGAGGCCAGAGTGGCAGAGAAGGCTGGGCAGTGACCTCTGAGGCTGTGACCTGGAGGCTTCTGCGCCCTGGGACCGCCAGGACTCTAGAGTTTAGGCTCTGAATCTATAGGCAGCTGGCTGTTGCAGACATGGTGGGGGTGGGGCCAGATGTGAGAAGAGGGTGGGGGACCATTAGGTTATCTCCGAAGGTGGGGCTTAATTTCCTTTAATAGTCTGTCATTACCCCTTTCCTTCTGCAGGCAGGGGGAGGGGAAGGCTGGTCCTCGTCCCTCAGCACCCTGCCCCCCCACCACCCCTAGTCACATACATGTGCACATGCATGCAGCTTTGCCTGTGAGCAACCCCTGTGGCAGGCCGGGTCCCTCCCACAGAAGGACAGACAGCTGCTCCTCAGTTTAATAGCCCTGTGAGGCCACAGAGGCGTGTGCAGGCAGGTGGTGAGGCCGCAGCTGCCTGGGCAGGAGCGAGCCAGCTGCCTCCTCCCCACTGGCTGGGGAGCTGTGGCCACTGTTAGTCCTATGTCCTCTGCCCATCTGTATTTGTGGTGGCCTCTGGTGAGTCCTCAGACCGAAGCAGCTACTGTCACTCTTTTAGGCCAGGAATAAAAGAGTAAGGAGGGGGTAACAAGGGTGGGTGAGAACCTGGATCCTCCCCTTCCGGAAGGTTCCCAGGCCCCTTGGCAAGCTCTTGCTCTGACCCTGGCACTTTCGTCTTAGGATCAGGACCCAGCTGAGGCTGAGCCGAGAAGGGCCTGAGGATGTGGGGTCGGGATTGGCACCCCCTAGGGAAAGGGCCCTGAGAGGGAGGGCAGTGCAGGCGTGCAGAAAGACAGGGAGTTTTGAGGTTGTGGACTTGCGCTGGGGCCACTGGGGTCCTGGAGTCCTGCTGAGACTGTTCTGGTGACCAGTCACCTCCTTTCTGATCAATAAAAATGTCAGCATGCATTTCCTTTGCTTGTGTGCTGGGCTGTGGTGGGTGCATGGGGGGACACAGGGCGGGGCCCACTCCCCCAACCTGGGCTCAGTTCCTGCTGGGCCCATCCAGCCGGGGAGCCCCTGTGTGCCCGTGCGAGGTGAGCAAGGAGCACTGGGTGGGCCGCTGAGTCAGCGGAGCCCTGGCTCAGCACATGCCCGGTGCCCTGGGGCCAACTGCCCAGCTGAGATGGGTATGGGGAGGGATGTGTCCCTCACTTCCTGTCTCGCCCTCCCCTGCGCTGCCCTGGGGAGCGGGAGGGAGGGGAAGAGGGCTGGGCTCTGTCAGAGATGGCAGCAGAGCACAGGCCCCCACGGTTCACTCAGCCGTGGAGCCTTCAGGTGACCTGATTTCAGGGGCCTCGAAACATCGCCCCTCTCATCTCCACTCGCGGCTTCAGAAGACACCCTTGGACACCCGGTCCTTGGCTAACTTCATCCCAGCTTTTGCTGTGGACTGAGAGGCAAGAGGTCGCTGTCCATCAGTCACTGGCACTTTAGTCTAAACAAACCATGGACCTGTTTCTAAAAGCTGGTATTAACTGGGGGAAATAAAGGCGAAGTTCTGTTTCTAAAGGTGGATACGGAGTCTGAGTCCCAGCCTGTCCCCAGCACAGTGGCCCTGGGAAAACCTCCACCTTCTCCACCTGGCCCTCAAATATGCTCCGAGCCAGGCCAGGGACACTGAGGCTTCCTCCTGGGCACTGCCTCTCACCTGAAGCTGAGCTGGCCGCCAGGCTGTTTCATAGCTGAAACAAATGGAGCTCCTTCTAGACCCAGAGGCCCCACCTGTGACTCTCCTTGAAAAGAACGTTCTTCCCAGGGACGAGGGTACAGGAGCGCTGTCCCCATAGGAGTTCTGTCTCAGGGTCCTGCTGAGATCCCTGGGCAGTGCAGATGCCCCAGCTGAGGACTCGGGGGAGCAGGTCCTTGTCCCTGGCTGCCGAATGACCAGCACCACCAGGGAGAAGGGAGGAAACCTCGACTCCGCATCTCCCAGCCTGCGCCAGGCAGGGCGCGTCCTTCCCGTTATCTCTGTCAGGGCCGGCGGTGAGTTACGGTTTCTATAGATGAGGAAACTGAGGCCCTGAGAGAGGAGACACAGCCCCCCCCACGCCAGTGCCACGTCACCAGTGCATGGTGGAGCCTGGATCCAACCCGAGATTCCTCTCCCTGGAGCCTTTGCTCCTGCTGTTCTAGGAGCCTGGATACCCCTTCTTGCCTCAGTTTCCCCACCAGACAAGTGAGCTTTCTGGGGTGACGTTCTGAGCTCCTGTGGCTGGAGATGACTTCCAGCCTCATTATTTACCCCTTTCAGAGGGTTCTGGCATCTAATAATAATAATAGCAAAGGCTACGGGACAAGGCCAAGTTCCATGCTAGAATTCGGCCAACGCTAGCCCATCTTAGCCTCACAGCAGCCCTTTCTCAGACGGGGACAGTGAGGCCCAGAGCAAAGAAGTGACCTGGAACAGAAAGAGGATAGGCAGGGCTGGCATGTGCCTTAAAGCCCATGCTCTAAAGGAAAAGGCTGTGTTTCTCTAGGCATTAGAATGCTCTGGAGTCCTTGAGCAGATCCAGATGCCAGTTGCCTCTCTAACACTGTGTCAGGTAGGAGTGGGCCCAGGAATCTGCATTCCCAACTCCCATGAAAACTTATTGCTTCAGAAAATGCAAAAAAAGAGGACGAGGGGGCGAGGAAGGGCCAACACCAGTTCCACACATCTCTGCCCTCCTCCCCTGCCCCAAACAATCCCCAATGCCCTGGGCAGGTACCTGTGGGGACTTGCTCCCCTTAGAGCAAGAAATTAACTCCCTGGGTGCCAGAGTGGGAGCAACAGGGTTGTATGCAAATATTGGTTCCTTCCAGCCAATTCCGAGCTCTTGACTCTGGGAAGGGGCTGGGCTTCCAGGCATGGAGCCAATAAGCTTGCACCCTGTGTTGGAGGGGCGGGGCCAGAGACTTTTAAACCGCATCTCAAGGGACCTCCAGGACAGTGTTGGGTTTGGTGGCCCAAGCCCAGTCCAAGGCCAGGATGTCACTGCAGAGGATCGTACGTGTGTCCCTGGAGCATCCCACCAGTGCTGTGTGTGTGGCTGGCGTGGAGACTGTTGTGGACATATATGGGTAAGATCCAGAGGTCCTGAGTGGTTACTGACTCCCGCTGGTCTTTCTCCCTGGAAGCTGTGCAGTGTCCCTGGGCTTGGCCTGGCCCTGTTGTCCACTCCTTAGCCCTCTCTTGGGCACAGCAGCCAAGCAGGGACTCTCAGGTCTTTGCCTTGACTAGCTGCATTTCTAGCAGGGCACAAACATTGGGGGAGGCTGAGCACGTAAGACGACTTGTAGTGGCTGAGGTCTGCCCAGGGGTATTGTGTCCTGGGCTCGGGACATTGTCTCCATCCAGAGACGTGCAGGCTGCGCAGGAGGCGCACAAGAATAGAGAGGTAGACACCCGCCCCTGCCAGCCTGTGAGCCTGAAGACAGGGTAAATGGGTTTTAAAGGTCTCGTCTACTTCCATAGCTCTTGCCAGGTGCCCAGCGCTGCTCTCAGAGTTGGCAGCCCCTGGCATTTAGCTCTCGAACACAAAGGCTGGAATCCCACCCCCACGACAGCTCTTGGCCTACGCTCAGAGTTAGCACATTCCTGTCTGACAGAGGGGCAAGGTGGGGTACAGAGACCGAAGCCACTTGCTCAAGTCTCACGGTTAAAGTGTCAAAGCCAGGATTCGAACCCACTCACAGTCCGACTTAGAACTTAGGCTCTCAGATACTGTGCTCAGCCCTCGAGAAGGAGGGATTCAGATGCAGCACTCAGCACCCTGTATTCTGCATCTGCTGGGCGCCAGGCTATGCCTTCCCGTCCTGTGGGGCTGGGAGCTGAGCTGCACCCCCTTCCTCCTAGGAACAAAGGGGCTGTGCTTACGGTGGTTCTGGAAGCCACCAAGGAGCTGGCTTCTTGGGCTTTTGAGGAATCCCAGTCTGCGACTGTGCTGGACACAGGTGACCAGGATGCCAGGAGGGGAGGATACGGGCCCTGTAACTGTGGCCACCTGTCAACCTCCAGGCCTGTCCTGAACCAGGTTCTCAACCTCAGCACTGTGGGGGTGACCAGGCAGTGCAGGGAGCTGAGCAGCATCACTGGCCTTCATTGACCCCCATCCCTCCTTGTGACATCCACAAATGTCCCCAGATGCTTCCAAGTACATCCTGGGGGCAAATTCCCCTTTGGAGCAGGTATCCTAGACTAAGACCTAAACACTGGGGTGAGCTTGGTGGGAAGCAGGATGGTCCCCGGGCACTGGATGAGAGGGGTAAGGAGCTGATCAAGGGAGGGAACCAAGTCTAGAGCAGGCCCAGCGCAGTGAGGCACCAAGACCAAAATTGCGGTTGAGGCGGGTGGGCCTCCAGGTGTGGGACTCAGCAGCTCTGAAGGAGTGGGCAGGAGGGGAGAGGAGGGAGGAGGGTACCTGCTGCCTGGCGCCACTGCCCGCTGCAGGGCTGTGTGCTGTGGGGGTGATTCAGTGCCCAGCTGCCCCGTGCCCCCCGGGCAGATGTGTCTCCAGTCTGACCTGTCCCGGGAAGGCAGGGGCCTCTCCTCCCCCGCGGAGCTTCCTTGGTGGGTGGAGGACCGGTTGGGGCAATGAGGCAGTGGTGGGGTAGCCACAGTGGCAGGCACAGAGGATGCTGGGAGTGGGGTGGCCAAGAGGCAGGGGGCAGGGGCTTCAGCATCTTCAGTTGAGGGCCACCCAGTGTGGTGGAGCTCCTGGTTCACCCAATCTTCAGGTGTGGCTTTGGGGGCCAGGAATGGGGGATCCACGGAGGTTCACAGGCAGGCGCTGTCCCTGCCCTGAGAGCGCTGGCTGAGGCCCAGCTACCTTCTACCGGGGCTTCAGGAGGACTCCTGTCCTGGAAGGGGAGCAGGCCTGGACTAGTGCCGGCCTGGAGAGACCTGATGTGACGGTCCTGTGTGCCAGCTGGAGAAAGGGCAGCAGGTGTGGTGGTTCAGTCCTGGCTCTGAGGCCGCGCAGCCTTCTGACCTTGGGAAACTCCTGTATCAAACCTGGGTCCCTGATTTCTCATCTTGGGGGTGTAGGTGATGGTAAAATCAGCAATAGGCTTAGCACCTGCTCCCCAGAACTCACTGTCCTGTGCACTTCACATGTTAATGGAGTCCCACAGTCATCTCTGGTGAAGAAACGGAGGTTACAGACAGGTTAAGGGACCTCCCTGAGGTCACACAGCCAGTGAGTGTACAGCCAGGATGTGACCTGAACAGCGCAGCCAAGGGCCTTAAGAGGGTTCGGTGGGATCGTGAGTGTGCAGTGCACAGCACTCATCCTGTCTGTGGTGAACACTTAATCCCAGTCACTGTGACCATTGTTACCATTGTCATCATCGTTTTAAGGCTCTGTCCTGAACCTGTGGACAGCCTCGAGTGTCCCCAAGCCTACCAGGCACCAGCTGTCCAGGGAGCAGCCTCTGAGCCACAACTGGGGGAGGAATAGTGAGGAAGACTAGAAATAACATGGGCAGAGCAGTCAGGGAAGGCTTCCTGGAAGAGGGGCCCCACTGGGGCCTTGAAAAGTGAGCAGGAGCAGGAGTACTGGGCCTCTTATCCCAGGCAGTGGTTTCCACCCCTGTCCTGCCTTTCTGTGATTTGGAGCTGGCGGGCTGCATTCCTGAGCAGTGAGTCACAGGGTGAGAACGGGAAGAAATTGCAGAACTTGGGTGCCTGGGCCACCGCACTGAGCTGTAGGGTCTCCTTTGCTCCTCACGGGGCCTGGAGGTCGATACCAGAGCCTCCACTGGGCAGATGCAAGAAGGAGCTCAGGGGACAGTGGCCCAAGACGTCCTCTTCTGCAGGGCCCAGCTAGGGTGCAGACGCTGAAGCCTGGGCTGCTGCCTCCTCTCTGTGTGGAGCCCTCCATGCTGAGACTCGAACCTTGGGGCAGCAGGAAAGCTGGCTTGGTTCTCACTTGGCAAAGGCAAAGTCCCCGGATGACTCGGGTGGGTCACCCAGGGCTGCTGTGTCATCTGAGTAGGAACAGGAGACGGCCCCATCCCTGAGTTCCATAACCCCGGGAAAGGCTTCTTAGAGCCATGAGGAGGTCGCAAACCCTTTCTGAGTCTGTCGCATGGTGGGTTTGGACGCAGTCCCCGTACCGGCTCAACAGGCCTCTGAGGTCTCACCCACCTCTCCATTTCCTGGGTGGAGAGACTGAGGCTCCGAGTGTGAAGTGACTTCACAGGGTCACAAAACCAGTTAGGGACAGAGCTGAATCTCAAAACAAGGTCTGCCAGTTCAAAGAGGAATCCAAGTGGCCGAGGTGTGGAGATCACGTGCATGGGGGTGCTGGTGGGGCTGCAGAACCTCGGTGTTGGCTGACTTGGCTCTAAGGGCCTGGAGCTCTCCATGGGGCCACATGTACCCCGCCTTCAAGAGACACTGCAAGTGTTAGGCCCAATCCCCTTGGCGGCAGGGGAGCTGGGACACAGCAGCTTGGAGGCCCCCGAGTCTCTGAGTCCTTTCCTGAGGGCAGCCCAGTCGCCACCCATGGGCAGCCCCCTTGGGGACGCACAGCTCATTCACCTTGACCCCAGGAAGCGGCATTTGGAAACTCTAGAAGGCAGGGTTCACCCTTAAGATACATGGGAGGCTGCCCCTGGCCGCCTCCTACAAAGATTCCTCTTCCGTTAGCAAGTGACCCCCAAGGGCTGCACCTGGCCATGAGCGGTCTCCCATTCTTTGCCAGCAGAAGTTCTGCATCCTGGCTCACATTTGAGTCACCTGGGGACCTTAAAAAAGTGTCAATGAGCTGGGCTGGGGGTGTCCAGCACTATGGCTTCCCCAGGACCCCCTGGGAATAAAAGGAGGCCCAGAACTGAGAACGCTGTACTACAAAGGAAAGGCAAATAGCTCATGCTACCCAGACTGTGCCTGATGGAGCCAGGAGCCCTGAGTTTGAACCGTAGTTCTGTCACCAAGGCTGCATCATATTGAGCAATTTGCTGCTCCTCCTGGGCCTCAGTTTCCCAGTTGGTGCTTTGAAGGGCTTGGCATAGGACAGTGGGTTTTGCACTCTGCTCGTGGAGGCCTCAGAGTCCCCTCCTGAGGGTGGCAAAGAAGCTCCCCTTCTGTCCACCCTGGACGTTTTGCTTAATGCAGAGCTTGGATCTGTGCTGCAGGGAGCTGGCTGGTGCAGCTTGGACCCTAGGGAGTGTATTGGCTCTGGAGAGAGGTTTGTGTGGCTGCCGTTTTCCTGGGGAGTAAGATTGGAAGGGGCCATGGTTTCCTGAACCTGTCGGGGAGGCTGACAGAGTCGGGGGGTCTGAGTACCTTACTGATGGGGAGGTGCAGCTATCTGGGGTGTCTGGGCCTTGGTCTTCTCCACCCCAGGGGCCAGCCCAGAGGGGTCCTCCTTGATCGCCCGGCTCATCTTATTTCCAGCCCCGGGACTTGGCCCATCGATTTCCCAGCACCTGAATTGCTTGGGTTTGTTTCAAAAGCCCGGCCTCTGAGCCCGTTAGGGAGAGGATGGCTTTGGGCTCACACAGGAGCGAAGACAGAGTTGTCTATGAGGCCTGGTTCTGTCACCTGTCAGTTGTGTGACTTTGGACAGGTCACCTGCCATCTTTGAACCTCATCTGCAAAGTGGGGGTGACAGTGTATACGTCTTATGGCTGCAGGAGCCACATGTACCATCATTGTCCCTGTACTCATGCTCAGCAATGAAGGGGGGACAGAAAGGCACAAGGGGGCGTGGGCTCCCTCACACAGAGGGGTCCTTCTATCCCCAGGGACCTCCAGCCTTTCTGAGGCGGCCTTGCCTTAGCCACGCTCCTTGGCCATCAGCGCAGCTGGAAGTGCAGTCCCCGGCCCACCTGCAGCCCTGCTGCTCCTGGGAACCTGCATTTGCAGTAGGGTGGCTCTGAGATTGGTCTCTCTGGGGGCACTTGGTGTCCTGGTTTTAATTCTGAGTGTTGTGCACCCCTGGAAATAAATGTAAGCAATGGACTAGGAGTCTGGAGCCCTAGCTCCTGGCCGCCTCTCTTTTGGGTCTCAGCTTCCCTAGCAGTACAGTAAGGGCTGACTTTCACTCATTCCTCATGTTTGGGGCACATCTACTCCTCCGGCTTCCTGTCTCCCCACCAGATAGATGTAGCCACTGAGGCTGGGGGAGGCGGAGTAACCCCTTCAGATATCACATCTGGTGAGCTGTAGGGCTGGGGTTGGAACCCAGGCTGCCTGGCCCTGGGGTCCACAGGCTTAACCACTTCGCCTCAGCTCCACCGTGGCATCCCTCCTGCTCAAGAACCATCGCTGGCTCCCCATTACCCAGAGAACAAATGCAAAAAGCTGTGCTGCAGCCTGAGTCTACACTTGAGCTCCTGAGGTTCTCTTCCCCTCAGAGCCGTGTCCCCTGGGAAGCCACCTCAGACACCAGGCTCATTTGCCACTGCCTCCCCCCACCTGTTCCCTGCACTTTAATTTACTTTAATAATGCCCTCCCTGTCCTGGGCTGCGTTCCAGGCCTTTCCTGTCTATTACCCCACTTAAGCCTCGTGACTGTCAGTGAGGTCTAACGTGGGTGTCATTAGTCACTTTATAGGGGCCCAGAGAGGCCAAGTGATTCAGTCAAGCTCGTCTGGCTGATGTGTGACCCCTGATTGTGGCCATGGCCCTGCTGGGCCCTGGGCTGCTGTGCCCCCTCCCTGCTCCAGCTCTCCGTAAAGTCTTAGGGGGGGTCGCTGTCCAGGGGCCCCTCCTGGCCAGAGCTGCTCTCAACTTCCTGGGGGTCCTCAGCATCTCCTGTGGTGGCCCAGGGAGCCAGGCTGAAGTGGTGACGTGGCCCGGCCCAGGGCTGGGGACCGGGGACTGGGGACTGAGTTTTCATACCAGAAGAGCCATCAGGGGCAGCCCGAGGGACAGCATGGGGTGGGGGACTTCCACGAAACCTCACTGGCTGTCCTGGGTGCTAGAGCTCAGCTGCCTGGGGCTGTGGGGCACGAGAGGGCCCTTCCTGCCTGCGTCTGTCTCCATATCTCTCTCTGCTCCATCTCTATCATCTCTCTGTGTCTCTGTGTCTGGGTCCTCCATGTCCTCTGACAGAGACCAGCCCACACCCAGGGCAGTCCTGGAAATTCCAGGCTTTGAGAGTAGTGAGGTGGTAAAATCCAGAATGTTTAGTTAAATTTGAATTCCAAATCATTACTTTTTAATTACTTTTTAATACCTGAAATTCAAGCCCTGCTGGTCATTGTGTGTTTTGATTTGCTGACTCTGGCAGTCCTGCTTGGAAGGAGAAACAGGCCCCTAGCTCCTGACCTGGGGAGGGTGCCCAGCAGGACCTGCACACTGTTGGGTTCGGTGGATTCCTCTTTTTGCAAAAAGCCACTTTGAGAAATGTCACAAACCTGCTGGGAGAGCAAAGAGGGTGTCTCGGGGCTTGTCTGCCTCCAAGGGCTGCAGCACAGCTGTGTGACCACAGGACTCACTTGCCATCCTGAGACTCAGTTTCCCCAGGGGTAAGTGTCAATCTAGCCCCTCATCCTGATGCTGCTGTGATGACCACAGGATTGGGGCATGGATGGGCTGAGAGGGGCTGGCATGGCGAGTGTGCAGGGGAGGGGACCAGGGTTGTCATTCTCCAGAGCAGAGGTGAGCAAGAGCCTTATGGCCTGCCGCTTTGCAGCGATGTGACCCGGGGCAGGCTATTTACCCTCAGTTTCTCCGTCTGAGAAATGGACGGAATACTCGAGCCTCTTTCCCAAGATGATGGAGAGAATTTCACGGTGTAAAGAACTTAAGGAAACTCAAACAGGGCTGGCACAGAGCAACGATCCACTCAGGGAGCCTCCTTGGCCCCTGCAGCTCACAGCTCCTCACCCTGCGTGGTTTCCCGTAGAGCCACAGGCCTGGTCCAGAGCCACATCCGGCTGTGCTGGGCTGGGCAGACCGGCCCTCCACTCCTGAAGGATCAGTACCTGCTCCTGCCCGGCAGTGCTCGGTCCACAGCGGGACCCCAAGACGAGGGGATGAGCAGGCTGGTTTCCGAGCAGGGTTCCCAGCCTAGCGGCAACGGGGAAAACACAGTTCCAGAGTTTTAAACCTAACATCGACACTTGGTTGTTTGACCAGCTCAAGGCCAGCTTTCCCAGGTGTCCTTGCAGCGATTCCCAACAGCCTGGGCTCAGATTCAGAAACCTGTGTGGAAATGTAGCTCCACCATTTGATGCTGTGTGACCCCAGTTCGTTACTAGACCTCTCTGAGCCTCCATTTCTCACCTGTCAGTGGGATGATCCTGCGGATTTATGGAAGGGATGGGAAGCATAAGCCACTGGGGGGACTCTGAGGACACCTCATCCACCTGCTAAAGAGGTGGGTGGAGACTTGGGGTGCAAACTGCTCTTCTTAAGGCCATGGTCACAGAACCACTAGGGTGTCCACTCAACACTGCTGACTCCAAATCTGGGCACTGTGAGGTTCTGGGCTCCTGGCTTCTGAAGCCTTTGCTGTCCTCGTGGGAGGTCAGGGAACGCACAAGGGAGATGAGATGTCTGTGGGACCATGTGGACTTCTGCATGGGGACCTGAGTGGCCCCAGCTGTTGGAAAAGATTCGCAGGGGGAAGCAGGGCCATGTCCTTTGCCATGTCCCACGGCTCCTTGTCCTTCCCAGATCAGTTCCCGAGGGCACAGACATGTTTGAGGTCTACGGGACGCCCGGGGTGGACATCTACATCTCTCCCGGGGCGGAGAGGAGCCGGGAGCAGCGCGCTGACGTCAGGCGGTGGCACTTCGACGAGGGCTTGGAGATCATCGTGGTCATGAACTCCCCCAGCAACGACCTCAACGACAGCCATGTGAGCCGCTCCCTGGGTCTGGGGGGAGGCAGCAGCCGGGTTCTGGGAGCCCCCGGACCCCCTTTGCAGGGTGTGAGCACCCGGCCCTGGAGCTGGGGTTTGAATCTCAGCACCACATCTTACGGCCCCGAGCTGTGCGTGGCAGCATCTGGGACTCCCGCGCCCTCTGTGCGGTGGGTGTCCGCATAAGCCTGGTGTGGGTGGAAGGCCGCTGGAGAAGGGAGGAGTTGTCCAGTTCGGCTGTGCTGGGCCTGTTTCCCCATCCACAGGCGGGGATTGATTAGGTGATCTCTGCCTTTTCGAGTGACAGAGACAGACAACATGGGGGAGGGACGCTGCTTCTTCCCAGGGAGGTGCCCCGTCCAGGTGACATTTCCTGAGTTCACCACTCCCTCCCATCCACGCTCTCCCTGAGTCCGTTTGCAGGGTTTCAGGACATTTAAGACACAGGATAAGTGATGTCCCCTGAAAGAGACCAGGAATTGGTAGTAGGAGGTGGTTTCCCTTTCCACATCTGGAGCAATGTTCTAGAAATCAGTCCTTTAAGGAGCACTGACTGTGGTGCCTGAGCAGCTGTCACCTCATCCAGCTGTCACTGCACCCCTTGAGAAGCAAGGGCTGACCTCGCTCTCATAGAGAGACAACCGAGGTTCACAGTCCCTGTCTGGGCTCCAGAGCCAGGACTCAGCAGACCTGGGAAGTTCCCTGTCACCTTACCTCTGCCCACCATGTATCTAAACGAGCCTTCCTCCAAGCTCCCTGAGGCGTGTGTGGCAGGACTGAATGGACCCATTTTCCAGATGAAGAAACTGATACCAAGAAGCAGCATGGTTTAGCTGGCCACATGTACTAGCAAGTGGCAGAGTTGGCAAGGGCAGGATAAAGTGCCCAGGGCAGCTCAGGAGAACCGGTTGGCCTATAAGTTCTCCTCCAGATGCCCTGTGGAGCTAGGGGCTGAGTTGGTGCCTCCCCAGCCTGAGTTCCTGGCCACAGTGGCTGCAAGGACGGTGGAAGGTTAGAGACCCCTTGTCCTGCCCTGCCTTTGGGATCCAGGCAGCTGTAGACTGGGGGAGCAAATCACAGTGTGACCTTGGCATGTGGGGTGTGTGATCGCAGGATTTAGGGGCTACGGGACTGCGGGCTAAAGATCCTGAGCCTCCAGCTGAGAGCAGGACCTCAGAACCTGCGTGTGGCAGGAGCCACCTCTGGAGGTGACGTCCCAGGGAATCAGGGTCAGCAGGGACTTGGATGTGTCTGCCTCCAACCACCCATCATCATCTGTGTCTTCATCTTCACCCTAAACATTTACGGGGTGCTCACTGCATCCAGCTTGGAGATCTTGGAGACCGTGATGAGAATGTAGCTGTCACCCCAGGCTTCTTTTTTTGTTGTTTTTGCTGTGTTTTTTTTTTAATTTCGAAATATAATCTCACTCATTTGCTAAGTTGCCCAGGCTGGGTTGGAACTTTCCATCCTCCTGCCTCAGCCTCCCAGAGTGCTGGGAGTACATGTGTGTGCCATCGTGCTCTGTGTGTGTCCCTGTTTTACAGGGAAGAAATCTGAGGCAGCTCAGAGAGGTGCAGGGCGCTGACCAAGGTCAAAGAGCTCCTAGGTGCTGGGCTCACGGCCAGGTCTGCCGAGCCTTACTGATAGGAACGCTGGCCTGGACAGACTTCCTAAATCCTGTCTTGTCCAAATCCCTCATTTCAGAAAGGCCAAACGGAGGCCCAAGGAGGAGCAAGGCCTGCTGGGATCACACAGTTGGTTGTTGGTGGGCCCAGGACCCAGGCCTCCATCGACACCTCCTGAATAGTGCCCATTCACCGATGGGCCAAACAAGGCACGGGGGATTAAGTGGCTCAGAGAAGGCTACAGGAAGACCTGGACCGGGGTTCCTGAGGCTCCCCATCCTCACCACACCCTTCCAGGCCCGTCCTGAGGCGGAGGTGCTCGGTTTCCGCCAGCTTCACTGGGCTGTCTCTCCTCAGGTGCAGATTTCCTACTACTGCAGCCGTGAGTCCCTGCCCCTGGCCTACGCCGTGCTCCACCTCACCTGTGTAGGTAAGTCGAGGCTGGGCTGGGGCTGTGGTCCAAGGCCCTGGCTGAGGGCAGAGCTGGTGGTTAGCAATCATACTGACCAGAGTCTGTATTAAAAAGTCAACTTGTTTTATTTCTCAAAATCAAAGAAAGACATGCGCGTTAGAAATCTCAGTGGCACAAAGGAGAATACACTGAAAAATAAATAAACCCAAACTTCCGGTTCTCCACAGCCAGCATCTTTGAGATAAGCTGTGTTTGTGTCAGTTGACGTACCGTTGCTGGTACAGCCTCTCTTTCTGTGAGCAAACGGAAGCACAGTCCAGGCCAGGAACTGGACCTTGCTTTTTTTCAACTTAAATGTTTTCTGAAAATTCTTCACAAATTGATGTACTGTATAGACTCTGTACAAGATGACTCAGATGCTGAATTATCAGACAGGAAATGTAAAGTAACCCTGATGCCCATGTTAAAGGCGCTCATAAGAAAGGTGGACGACATGCATGAACAGATGGGAATTAAAATGGAGAGATGAACAGTGTCAGAAATGGTCAAATGGAAATGCAGGAAAGAAAAATCAGAGCAATGGAGAAGAGAAAACCATAGACTTGATACAGCTTAAGAAAGAATTGATGAACTTGAAGATAGTTCAAGAGAAGTTACCCAAACTAAAACACAAAGAGGAGAAAAAAATGAAACAAAACTAAACAGAGGTGTGAGCCCTCTGAACAGTATCAGACAGTCTGAACTCAATGTAATTTCCTTGAGAATCCCAAGTGAAATTTTATGAAGCTGATCCTAAAACTCACAAGAAAGCACAAAAGGCTGGAATCGCCAAGACAATTTTGAATAAGAACAAGGTGGAAGGATTCACAGTACCAGATATCAAGACTTTTTCAAGCTCTAGCACCTGAAGCAGCAGAAATTTGTGCAGGATTAAGTGCATAGAGCAAGGGCACAAATATAGAGCGTGGAGACAGTCCTAGGCTTCTGCAGTTTATCGCATAAGAATAAAAGAACTTGGAACCCTACCTCACACCATACTCAAAAACAAATTCCACGTGAGTTAAAATCTCAAGATTAAAATGGTAAAGAAGGCCGAGGCAGGAGGATTGCTGTGAATTTGGGGCCAGCCTGGACCACATAATGAGAGACACTCTGTCTTCAAAAGAAAATAAAAGTTGAAGATACTTTTTAAAAAGATATCTCTAGCTAAAGCTTGGAAAGTTTTTAAAAAAAAATACGGTAAGATAAAAGCACAAACCAGAGAAGGAATGTTGGTAAATTAGGCAATTTTGAAATTTAAAACTACATTACAGCACATGCAAGTAAAAAGTCAAATTATGGGCTGGGAGAAGAGATTTGCAATGCATATGTTTACTCAGTGCGTATAGTCTATGGAGAAGTGAAATGCCCTTGGTTAAACCCACCTGCAAAGCTGCATAACTAATTGAGAGCTGTCACAGGTCATGAGGCCGGGAACCTCCTTCTAGGGGCACGTGTGAGAGGTCCGCATTCATGCAAGCCTGGAAAGAATTAGCCCGTAAGCGGCAAATGCTTTCTCTATCGATGGCTTTTGCAGAAGTAGAGCTCGTGGGCTGAGGTGAAAGCATGTTTTAAATGTTGATTCTCAGAGCAACTGTGCCACCTGATACACCTGTCCACACCGCACAGGGGCAGCTTGCTTCCTGCCTGGTGGCAGCCTTTTCTAGGTGCTTCCTGCCTCGTAGGGTGCCATCTCCTTGCTGCCTGAATTTGCCTTTCCTTAGTTAGGAGTGAGGTTGGGCCTAAACACAGGCCTCTCTGACCACACTGCCTCTTTCTTCCTCTAGAGACAACCGCTGCTCTGCGGTACACATTTCCTTGCTTTTTTTTTTTTTTTTTTTA
>PVJX010030840.1:0-21712 GCA_004027295.1 Dolichotis patagonum
TTAAAGTGGAGAACAGATGTCATTAAACTTTACTAAGAGAATTTTCATAATAAATCTGTCTATTTGAACATTCTTACTAACTACACTAGGATACCTACTAAGTACTGCTCTGTGCAGGGTAAATAGTTACTCAGCGAACTTATCTACTTCCTTTAAAATAGAAAGTAAATTTGTGTAGGACTCAGAACATGGAAAACTCATTTACTCTTCTGTGATACCTCTAAGTACTATCCAATTTGTCCATCAACATTTCCAACCTCTTACACTGTTACAACTTTTTTAAAAAAATCCAAACAGAGCTTTACCTTGGGATTTTTAGTTCCTTTAAAGCTACTTTCCTTTGGTGTCCCAGTGATGGCACATTCATTACACAGCTGGCCACACGGATGATCCGGTGCTGATAACTATCAGCAGCACTCTCTGGCTCCCTGGTGGGTTAGCCCATTACAGCGTCAGCCCACGGACTGACAGAAGGTGCTCCAAAGAGACTTTTTCATAGATTGCTTTAGTCCTAATGAAAGAGGAAAAGTGGTTTATTTATATATGCAAATGTGAAATTTAATTATATATTCTTACCAAGAAAAAATAATTATGAGTCATACTGTGCACACTTAATTGACGTTTAGTAAAATTTGAATAAGTTTATTAAAAGAAAATCTATAAACAAATGTAGACCTCTAAATTCACTTTTTTCTTTTCTAAATAAGAAATAGGCTTGAAACGTATGGCAATATCATGATTTTGAACAAAATAAAGCAAGTTGCATGTTTCCAGAAACAAAATAAATATCTTATGTAAGTCAATAAAAAATAATTTAAAAGTCAACTTTTTTATTTTTGGAGTGTGCCAGGAATTGAACTTACGACCTCACACTTACCAGGGAAGTGCTGTGTCACTGAACTATATCCTTAGCCCCCAAAATAAAACGTTTAATTGGCTATCATAAGAGAATTATATGAAAAACATGGGCTTTGAAAGGCTTAATATGTATTTTAATTTACTCACATTACTCTTCTTTGTCCCTAAATTAAATATCATGATCAAAGTAATTTTAAGACAAAGTCTGTTATTACAATTATCCTGAATATATCTCCTCTGTATCATTTTTCAACAGTAAGATTTGCTTGTTAATAATAAGTATTGGCACAATTTATGATACCACCGAAGAGAAACCTAATCTAGAATATGAGATTGTAAATTAATTTCCACCCCTTTCTAATTAATTTAGTGTCAGCTAGAGGTCTTTCATGTTGAAAAATTAAATATTAAAGTTTTTAATGCCTTTGAGAGGTGGCCAATAAAACTGGGTAACAATGAGTTCACAAGCATTTTTCTGAGTTTGCATAATGCAAGTACTACAAACTATACCATACTTTCGAATTTTAAAAAATAACTATTTTATTAAAATCAGTGTAGCATTTAGTTATAACAGTTGATTTCCTCTTTTGTATTTCCAGGATAATTTCTTTTTTTCAGTTTCCAAATTTCTTCCCAAGTTTTGTGACTTTGAGAAGCCCATCTTTTCCACATATCAGGTTCATTAGCCTAGGCATCAGTAATCCACTATTCCTTTTACAAATTTTTACTTTTCTACCAGATTCTTGCCCATTTTGGTTAGTTAACAATCATTTCCCTGTTTGTTAAGGCTTCAATTCAAATGCAATCCTCAAATAGGATTTAAACTCAGATATTTGAATCTTTGGATGTCAAGAGTTTTCTGAAGGTTTCCTACGTCATGCTAAATATCTCTTATGAAGTTCTGACACTGAAAGTTCCATCTCCTACTTTAGTGGCATCAATGCTGCACTGAAACTTAACATTAAATTATACTTCTAGAATTTCGTGGAATTTAGTAACCATTTTTCAGCTTGCACATGCTGATGGCATTCTTTTAACTTTTTCTGTGTTATTTTCTGAAGAAGTTGTTGAATCGTCCTCAACTAGAGAATGGTTATCAATCCTGATCATGAGTTTTCACTAAGAAATGAGAGACGCTTAAAACCTTTCCCTCATGACTGTTATGTCATCCTGTGGATATGTGAGCTTCTCACAGATCACCAGTGCTGAACCTATAACAACCTACAACTTAAGGAAGAGTGATGTGATTACAGGACAAAAGAAGCAGAAGAAAGTGATGCTTTTTATTCAGCTAAGCTGTGATTCAGTTGATATTCAGTTATGAGGTACCACAAATCTTTTTGTAATGCAGAAACTGTGACTCAGAGGAAATTGCCCAAAGTGATATAATCTTCATATTCAGTCAATATACTAGCCATGTGCGGTTCCATCTAAGATATCAAAATACTTTCTTAATACTTCTGCTATGTTCACCATTGGCATCATTTCCACTGAGAGTGTCCTTGAATACTTCTTTTCTTACCACTCATGCTGCAAATACTATATTTGCCCTTCCCATTCACTATACTAAGTCTATGCTTTCCATATTCAACCCCTGTGCACATACACAAATGGTTCAAGATATGTATTATTAAGAAAATGTTTTACTTAATATATAAGGGTTTCTGGCCCTGAAATCATGTTTGTTGAGTACCTTTACTAAGTATGTTGTTTACAAATCATGTTGTGAAACTGAACCCTAAACTTATGTTTTAGTGCAAAATTTCCTTAATCCTGCAACATAAGAGAACATATTGTAGGCTCCATTAAATTTATTTATGTAAAATAAAATAGGAAGTGCTCACACAAGAAATTTTCTAATTTTGTTATCTAGTGCCAAGATTTAAGGATCTTTATGGTTAAAAATTCCAGTTTTTTAAAAATTTACTGACTTTGCTTAACTGTATTGTACATAAATATAAATAAAATAAATCACAAGTGGCATTTTCAAAAGTTCCAACCCAGATGTATTTTGTAAACAAAATAAGTTTGTGTTTACATTTACATAGCTTTTGTACAACCCATGAGACATGATATACTCTTTCTCTACTCAGCAGACGTATCCCTGGGAAAGACAGAACCAGTATAGATTATCACTTTGAACTTTTTAAAATGGATGGCAAATTGTCTGTTGGCTCTGGTAGAGATCATTGAATGAATAGTGAATAACAACTTTGTGATATAGACTGTTAACCAAAGGGAAAGAGAAAAGTTAAAATCATATATCCATTAACATGTGTGTAGTAGCTATACACACATTTATACCACTAATATTGTTTGACTTGAACTTTAGCCATGATCAATACAAATTCCATGCATTGCATCTGGAATAGTCAAGGGAGTTCTTAAGAATATGTGACTTGTATCAGCTGACAGGAGGAAGGAAGGGACTTCCTTAGTTTTTATAATTTAATCTACATACATGTAGAACTGTGCAGTACTAAACTGCATAAAACACATAAGTTATAATTGTGTAGTTAGACCTACATCAGGAGACTTTCTTATTCTGATAAGTTACCTTAAATGAGACTACTTTCAAAAATAGTTAATTTGTAAGACCAATATATTAACACTACTTAATTTTATTATCTGTGCACTATGTTCAAAATCTAGAACCTATTGTAGAGCTTTTAACTATATAGACAGTATACTTCATAACCAAAGCTTCCTGTTGAAATATTCTTAGGAAAAGTTTAGAAGGCACTATGCCGATCCATTATTTTTCGCTAATTGAGGGTATTTTTCACTTTTTTTCAATATTTTGATTTCTTCCAATTTCCTATATTAAGCACATATTTCCTCAGTTTCAAAAGCTACTTTTGAAAATAAGTGGAGTAAAGATATCTAACATTTACTGAAAAATCTTATTAGAAGTAGTGATCATAACTGATTAATGATGAACTTTGCTTAAACCCTTTGTAAGGTCAGTTACAGACATCACATATAAATATGAAGACATAATTGATTATGTCAGTGTCTTCAGCAAGGAAAAACATTAATGAAATTTGTGCAATAGAGTTCTTTACAGTTTTGTAGTTAAGAATAATTTGGGTATCAACTAAGGAACTGATTCTTGAAGAGAAGCTCTCAATTTAAAGAAAAATACAAGAATTTTGCACTCAATTTTGCTTATACTTTGTCATGATAGACTCACTCATGGTTTTGGGGTTATGAGAAACTTGGCAATGGTAGAAAAGAATCAGTCATATTTAATGCGCTTTTGTTCTTCATATTGGAATTGGTCTAACCATGATGTGACAGTCAGTTATGCTACTCTGGGATGCCTTTAACTCATTGTAGAAAGTTAGAATAGGGAAGTGACCACAGGGACCAGAGATGGGTCTGAGATGTACATTTAGCTTTACAACTCACTAGTTTTATGTACTAGGGCAAGTTCTTTAATTTTTCTTTGCTTACATTTCCTCACATTAAAGTAGGAACATTTAAAAAAAGACATGGTACAGTAAAAAGTTTGTGAGGAAAGTTAACTTTGCAGTTGCAAGTAGAAATTTCTATTAATTGTGGTTAATGATAAAGGCACTTAGTGAATATTATGCAGGGTGTTCACAGATTATTTATAATGTGGACAGCACATTTTTATATATTTTCTAGCTAAATGCCATCTTTACATTTACAGAAATAAGTGGGAAGGAGGGCGATCTCTCTAGCTAATCTACAGCAAAGCTTTTCCCCTTGATTTATTCAGATAACTGATCCCAGAAGCACACTTTCTTTTTTATTTGAATTATAGTTATAATTTTCTCCATTCTCCACACAGAGTGTGTAGTCGGCCTACGTGTTATTCAATAGACCTGCTCCAACATCTACTGTGATTGATTTATTTAGAAATACCTCCAGGCCAAAATGAGAATGAAAATAAACGGAACAGATGAAAGTGCCCTGCTGCAAGCAAGAGTTACAAATTGAGGTTAAGAGTAATTGCTTTGGCATAATTGTTATTTGTAATCTTAGAACAAATGCAAATCTCCCATTAGGAGCAGTAAATCCAGCACTTAAAGCAGAAGATGAGTATTTCACTGCCTAGCAATGAGAAGCCAAAACAGAATGCTAAGTGTTGTGACATAAAAATTTCCTCAGGGCTTTCATCTGGACTAGTAACGTAGGGATATGGGGAAACATGGGTACCTAAGGAAAAATGAATAGCAAAACATGGTTTACATGCCTTGCGTGTTTTGTTTTTTCAAAGCACATTATAAAAACTTTGTCTTTATATTTACCAACTCATAGTATGTTCTGTTTCATAAATACTTCACATTTTGACTGAGCCTAACTTCCAGAGAGGCTGATATGATTTTTGGTTAGTCTTCACACCTTCATCACTGAAGTAGATAATAAGGTGAAGTTAATTATCTTTACTTTAAAGAGAACAGAAGTATATACAGGCTCAGGGAATTTCCCAAGGTTATGAAATCATTCTGTGGTAGCTTTGGGAAAAATATAAAGAATATGTGAGTATAACTCATTTTAACTACCACTTTTCTTTTTCAGATTATTTTTAACACAATAGGTTGTTATTACCAGTGGTGGGGGTCATGATAATCATAGCAATAAACCAAAAGATGTCATTGAATTACCTTAAATATCTAACAATTGCTGGGTCAAGTCTACTACATAAAATGCATATTTATTTTAAAATGAGTTGTTTAACTCACAATAGAATACTATTTTAAGGTAAGTTAAAGCCTAATAAGATTAAATTGAGTTCTTGTACATAGCAAGGTGATTATATATGGGAAAAACAAAACTCAAGATCTCTGTGTACCTGAGGGAACATTTGGGAATATGAAAATTGCAGAGCAAGTGTGAATAGGCAAAATTGAATGAGAGTTTGAGAAAGTGAGGTCTACTATGGGAGCTAAGCATACTGCATTACTGATAGAGTTAACAAAAACATCAGTTTTTGATGTACACATAGCTGAGATCAAATATTGAGCAATTTGTCTTAGTCTCCTCTACAGAAGTTGCAACTATTAATGTTGTTGGTATGATATTTGAAAATGAAGGTTTTGTATGATATAAGTAAATCTTAACTTTAAAGCATCTATTTTGCATTTTTTATAGATTGCCATAACATATAAAGATTGTTATATTAAAATTGGAGAACATTGTACAGTTCCTTGTAAAGACAGATTATATGCTGGTTTAAACAAATGAGTATAACTGGACTCTGGATAACTTAAACAGTTCTGAAATTTATTACCCCAAGACTCCTATCCAAATAGGATTTCAGTTTTCACAAGGTCCTTAATGACTTAGAACAAAATTTTAGTTTCAAATACTTTTAAGAAGAAATGTCAGGGATAGGGATTTAGCTCAGAGGTGTAATTGCCTGCCCGGCAAGTGCAAGGTTGTGGGTTCAAGCGCCAGTCCAAAAGAAGAAGGAGGAGGAGGAAGAGGAAGAGGAGGAGGAGGAGGAGGAGGAGGGGCAGAGGGGAAGGGGAAAGGGAAAGGGAAGGGGAAAAGGAAGAAGAAATATCCACAGAGTGACCCTCTCAAATTATTTTAACTGGTAACCTTTTCCCATACAACCCATGAAGTATTCTGTGCTCCTAATTATGGATGGTGCTCTGAGTTAGAAGGAAAGTTCTTTCCAAAATGATGACAAAATTACAATATATTCCCAAACAGATTCAGTGAGCCCATCTATTTTTTCTTAATAAAATAGGTTGTCAAGCACTATATATATTTCCTGTTGTCATTTATATATGAAATGAACACAGTCCTTTCTTTCAATTTATTAAGGTGACAGGGGAGTCACAGAAGGGTTACAGATGAAAGAAAAATTAAACATAATGCAAAGGCAAGAGTGCCTTTTAACATACATTAGGGAGATGAGAGTGAAATATCAAGGGCACTGATACCACTGAAAGTGGCACCCTCACAGAAGGAAGCTGCTAGTAATGTAGGGAAGGTTTCCTTCTCATTCTCATAGGCTACAGGGTGCTGTCCAATTGCACGTGAGAATGACCTAGCTGAATGATTGTATTAGTTAGCAAAGTGAATAAACAAACACGATTTTGTCTTTGAGTTGTTTATAAAGACATAGCAGGTAATTACAGCAGATACAAATGTGGAACCCACAAATATTATAAAGGATACAAGTAACTGCAATGAGGTGGCAAAGATTGCTACAGTTTTCCTGTATACCTCGGTTCATGAACTGAAATCATTCCAAAATTCTGTGGAAAGGGGCCACATTTATGTTCATGCAGAAAAAGATGGCCACTGGCTGGGTTCGTCACCTGATGCAGAGTTCACAAAAACAAAAATTTACAAGATGCTTCTGTCTGCAGGCCAAACTGTCCTGAAACAAAAGTGTTCATGAACCAAGATTCTTCTGTGTATGGAAACAACATACTTTTGAGTTTATTATTTTAGAAATAAGTCTTTCCTCCAATTATTAACCTAGTTCAGTAATTAAAAATTCAGTTAATTTGTTCATGGTGACAGATCTGTTGCTTTTGTGCCTAATCTGCCAAGCATAGATAACTGAGATGAATAAAATAAAATTCTTAAATTTCCAGAGATTATAATCAATTAGAATGCTAAAATTTTAAGAAAAAGAAAGGGAAAGTCATGAATAAGGAGGTACAAAAACTGCAGAAGAGAGGAAAGGGACATGGATTGACTTCCTTGGGGAAAAAGAGAGGTATTTGTAAGATTTTAAAGACAAGTTGTGTTCTGATGACTGATTAGGTCCTTAGTGCTGTTTTCAGTTTTATGATGCATAAAACACATTTGACTCTTCTAGTCCTCTCAACTGATTTTTACCACTGCCATACAACCTCTACTTTAGAAAGATCTGACTCTAATCTTTCTATGCATCCTCTAACTGTAAGACTTATGTTCAAAACAGGGAAGATGCTTCAATAAATGTTGGTTAAAAAATAAATCCTAGCTATTTATTTACTCACACATCTTGTTTAAAAACAACTTTTGAAACCACTAATAAACAAAGCAATCATATTTGATGAGAATTCAGTGCACTCTAGATACAGATGTTAAAGGGAGGAGGTAGAGAAGGAAAATCCTAAGAAACATCGCAATAAGAAAAAATATTCACTATTTCTTTGTCAAGTCTCAGCTCCCCAGAACATACACGCATTCTGAAAAAACCCTACCAAGGTTTAGTTCATTTTGGGAAAGCAGTAAAGTTTGTTAATGCTTCTTTTCATGTCCCCTCTTTCTCTGTCTTAGTCCTAGAAGAATGTCTCAGATATTATATTGCACTGAAATTCAGAGAAGGTTTCCTGGTGAAAGCAATGTTCCTCCCATTTACAGATGGAATGGATATGCTTGCAGACAACACACATAAAATATTATTTTTCTGGTAAAAAAGGATATCAATCTTGAATGTCAGGGAGCAATTAAAAGATGAACCTAAAGAAAACTAGGGCATGTTTCATAATTCAAGAGAAAGCTGTGCAGATTTATATACTGGTAAAATAGAACAGTATCTTTAGAATGTTCTTTACATCTTTGCTCAACAGAAAAGCATAAAAATAAAAAATACTAGACAAAATAAGAAACAAACATAAAAAACTGTAGACTACCTGTCATTCACATGGAATACATTAGGTCATCAGAATTATTCTTACTCAGAGCTCCCAAGCCTGTAACAGAAAAGGAATTTGGCAATGAGTGAAATGATTAAAAGTCATTTTGTCCATCTCCTCCAAAACAAAAACACTGTCAAATAATAATGTAAGTAAAATGTCAAATAATAATATAAATAAAGTGTCAGTAGATAATTGATCATATTTAAAGGGTAGTGTCAGTTTTAACTCGTCAATCTTGTGTAGAAACTAAATATATGACATTTAACTTGCCTTCAAAATTGTATTTTTCTATACCATCCTTTGTGCTCATCTTTTTTCCTACTTAGAATGCCCACAAGGTTGGAAGTTGAATGCATATAGATGCTGAATAAAAATGAGTCATAATTAGCAATATATCAATAATCAGAATTTCCAAAGCATTTGCTTATATGTTCCTAATGCTTCTATGAGCATACTCTGAGCTTCTTAAGAGTCAAACATTTGTGATATGAAGCATATACCTTAGCAGTGTCATAGTATAAATCCTGTACTGTGTTGGTGAATGAACAAATAGTCACATTTGAGTGTATCATGTGATATATTAGTTATGACAACTAATAGATAAGAGACATCAAAAAACAATTTTAGTGGCATTCAAAATAAATATTCAAAGGCGACAAGTGAAAATAGCTTGGCATGAGTGCAGTTTATATTTTAAAAATTGTAGCCAGGGGTGGCCTAGGATTGAAACTAACCTCCCCAAATTCTCTGTATATGCTGATGTTCTACATTTCTGTATAATTCTGTTGCATCCTACATTTTCCCACGTATTATGCTACGTTAATTATGTGGAAGGCTTCACATACTATGTTGGGACCTCCTTAGGGACTTTTATTCCCAGTGTATCACCAGTTCTATCAAAAGCTTAAGACACAGTCAGCACTCAATAAATGTTTATTGAATAAATAAAATAAAAGATAAACTATTTACAAGCGGCTAGTGCAGTTGAAAATCTGAGAAGTATAACTATTGCAAAGGCCCTAAGTGACCATGAACAATAAAGCATTCTGCAGTATATACTATGTGTCTGCTTCGTGTCTGGGTTAGGGAAAGATGTGTCGTTTCAAACAAATTTTTCCTAAAACAAAATTGTAATTGTCTTATGCCTCCTACCTCCTGCCCACCATTCTGTACTTCAACATGTCTTTAGGTTTTAAATTTGGTTTCAATCCTGTTAGCCCTCTTACTATTTTCTTTTAATTCTTTTATCACCTTAAAGAGTGAACTGTTTCCTTTGCTTTTTTTTAGATGTTAACAGTATGCAAGCATAAAAACGTCACCAAAGACTAATAAAAACAAATTGCAGTGGTTTTGCCTAGTGCTTTTGCTTCAGATCTCCCGCACTGACCAGCATATCCAATTAATCATTTCCTATAGGTTAGAGTCTGCTTTCTATTTGCGAGGCAGTGGTGTTTATCAAAACATAGTTGTTTATCTTATAAATCATAAGGGATTCTTTTTACTTTTCCCGTCAGAAAGGCCAGGTTTGGTTGCCACATTCCCCTTCTTTTCCCTCCCTCAAGTAGCTCAGGAATCAGTAAGAAAACAAGTTTATTTGATTATTGAAGTTTAAATTATACCTATATGTCGCAAAGATGTTTATTTAGCATTTACTATGCATGACCATGTTCTAAGTACTTTGATGAATAAACTGATAGGGCATGAATATACTGTCAAAAAATATAGTCTCTTCTAGAAGATACACACACACACACACACACACATACGTTACAAAGCATGAGTTGCTAAGTATACCATAATGGCTTTGAGCAACTTTGAATTTATTTCTTGGGTATTTTATTGGGAGCTGTATGACATTAAAGAAGATGCTTTAGCCTCTCTGAACTGTATTTTTTTCATCTGTAAAACGGAATACTGTCTTTTGTGGTAGTAGTTGTTTCATTTACATCTAGATTATAACCTGGAAATAGACAAACCCTCAAGTGAAAGATGAAAGAGCCCAACATTGTTCATATTTTAACATTATTCTGTCCCTGGAACACATCTAAACAAGCCAGTGCTTGATAGAAAGCGAAATGTTTTTAGCATTTAGAGAGAGAATGGTTTTTCTGTATGGATGACTTGTTTTGTGGCAGAGATGGAAAGACTGGTAGGATTTAAACATATAATTAAAACAAATAAGACAGGTAAGGTAATCCAATCTACTCAGGAGGCTGAGGAAGGAGCATCACAAGTTTAACGACAGCCTGAGGAACTTATCAAGGCCCTGTCTCAAAATAAAATAATATCAACAATAACAATCACAATGCTGCTACTAATGAAATGGACTATTAATACACCTGAGCGTTCCCTGGGTTTAATCATCAGTACCCCAAAACATTTTTTAAAGGCAAAGTATGAAGACAAGAGCATTGATACTTGCAACAGTTCAAAAGACAGGAGATTGAAAACTATTAATTTTCTTAATAATTATATTTTTCTAAAAGTTGAGTACCTATAGTATGTACAGCAGGTGTTAGGTTCCTTAGAGAGAAATAACATAGAGATCAAAGTCCCACCAAAATAAAGCATACCATAAAAACAAAACAAACGATGAGTGATGTCTACTCTGATGAGAGTAACTGATGTAGTAGAGAAAATAGAAAAAAATAGCCCAGTCTGGTAGGTCATGGGGAAGAATGACAAGCAGGTGGCTACAGGGAAGGTATTCAGTGAGCGTGCACATGAAAGAAGCCACCCTCAGTAGTGTCTTTATGCTATCGTCCTGCAGCAAGCTTGCTGTTGATTATCTTTTATGTTCATATAGCAACAAAGGCACAGACGAGAGGAACAAACATCTATGGTAAAGACAGTTTCCTAACTCAGATCAGAAGACTGTGGGCTTGTTAAGTGCAGGGCTGCTCAGGAAATTCAGCACTCACTGTAGCAGGTAGGGATCAAGCAAACCTTGCAGAATCTTGAAAAAGCATGGAGAGTTTAGGTGTGACCTCTAAACTGAGAGTTTCAAAATCAAGGCCGGAATTAGCTATTCGGAGTCTCAGAGTGACCTGATGAGTTTCTGGGAGAGCTGCTCCCTAACTCTAACCTATGCCACATTTCCCCCATGGGTAGCATTAATAATGTGGGTTTGCAAAGATCATGGGCTGGTGGATGCTGAGGGTGAGTTTCAGCTTTATCTCCTCCACACTCAGCACAACTCTAGAAACATATGACTACAGATATAGCTCCCCCTCCCATGCTGGCAGAGGTTGGGGTTATGTTTAGAGACCTCCAGGTGATAGCTGAAACCACAGATAGCACCCAACTCTATGATATAGTTTTATTTTTCCTTTATAGATATATTTTTGTACCTGTGTATAAATACTGAACTCAACACAATTGAAAACTTGCCTCAGGTGGGATCTTTTCACAATCAATTTTTTCAACACTGCCAGAAGTGGGGAAAAGATTTTTAACCAACACATACAGTCTTTCCACTAATTTTTATAGTTTTCAGCCCAAACCTATACTCGAATCTGTGTGACCATTTCAGACTTCTAGTAAATGGCTAGCCACTCCTAGTTTCAGGGGAAAATGAAGCTTTCTTATGGACTCAGCACTTTCTAATGCAACACGCTGCCATCAGTAAGAACACACTTTCTGTTTATAACTTTAATCCACACATTTAATGTTTTCCATCTTAACCTAAGTATTCTCAGGCACTGTGGTGGTAGCATTTGCAGTTTGATGTGTAACAATAAGAGTAGCATAAATCACTCTTTTCTTCATAATTTCACAGATAGTACATTTGTTACTGTTGTGGATCTCAGCAGGTTCAGTATATCAATTTTTTCTTCTTTGCTTATTAAGTCCAGAACTTTCTCCATGTCTTAGGAAAAAGGAAAGAAAGCATTTTATGCCTTCTCTTTGGCATCTGCAGAAGACCCCCACTCTCACTACTCTTGTGCTTTGGCATCATTAACTTAAATATGAGCTACTTAAACATAAACATTGTAATACTACAAACTTCGACCTGATACTAAGTGATTAAGAGGTGGTAGAGCTTATGGTATGGGTGCATGAAGATGCTAGGAAAAGAGATGCTTCATTATCTCCTTGGGATGTAGTGGGATGGCTGAGATTTCAGCATTCTTTTCTGAGTGGCATAGTTTTAAACATATGATGTACTTATTTCTGAAAATTTTCCCTTTAATATTTTCAAACCAAAGGAACTGAAACCAAACAAAGCAAAATTTGACAAAGGAGGAGTACTGTACCTACTATCAACTTACTGAATAAAGGCATCAATGAGATGATTATTAAATGAATATTTTCTAGTCATTATTCAATGTTAAAGTCAACTTAATTTCTTTAAATAGGTATTTGAGTTCTGTAATAGTAACACCTAACATTAATAATATTTATCAAATAGAATAAAATTCTGAAGGCAGAACTACTCCTGCTGAATAATTCTAATGTTAAAAATAACACTTCTAATAATAAAATCATTTGTTTGTATTGTACTTTATAGTTTCCCAAACTAATTTGGGTATTTCTCCAGCTTTTAGTTTTATATTTTGTAGGTTTAGAAAATATACTATTTATTCAGAATGCCTGGAGCAATAAAAGGACATAAAATAATACCCAGTAATAGTAAACATAATGACACAGTGGTGATGAAATAAGAGCTACCGCTCACTGAATAATTGCTATTTTTCCAGCCACTACAATAAGCACTTTACACACGGCAACTTATTTCATCTTCACAAAAATCATATGAAATAGGAACTATTGCCCATTCCCTGAAACAGTGGAGCAAACTCAAAAGTTGGAAATCTTAGAAAAATGTTAAAGATCATACAGCAGGGAAATGAAAAGTCCAGAATTGGAACCCAAGTCTGTCTGACTTCAAAATACATAACGTGCATTCTCTGGATCACTTCAGAAATCTGTCAAGCACAGTCCTAAATAACAACTAATGTTATTTATATTCCACAGATGGAATTTCTGAAATCATATCATTTATCCTCAATCAACAATAGGAATTTAAGAATTTGATTATCCTATTTTCTAAATGAGAAAACTGAGGCTTACAGAATCCTGGCTTCTTGACCATGTACACTAACTTAGTAGGTGATGGAATTGGAAGAGGACTCAAGTGCACCTTATAGAGGTGCTCAGATGTTACCTTAATAACTGGTAATTATTTTGTTTAGGAAAAATTATTGTATTTCTAGCATGTAGGATTTTACTGTACTTAGGAACATACATACACTTAATGTTAAAGTTGTACCAATATAATTTTTTCTTTCCCATTACAATTAGAAAGGTGCTTCAGAATTTTGAAGTGCCTCATCATCATGCACGTAATTAGCATATAATAATAGATTCACAGTGTGGGAATTTGAACATTTGGTCCATTTAGCTTCTGAATATGTGGGAGTTTGCTTTATATACATTCTTTTACTATCACAATGTCTGAACAAATTATTTTGAAATCAAGTATGAATGGAAGACAAGGCAAAGACAACTCTTGACTCAAGCCTTACCCACTCACATGAGAGAAAAACATATCACCTTTCTCTAGTGGGATGGATGAATTATAAGAGAAATAGAGCAAAGCTCCAATGATTCAACATCTAAAGTTTATCACCCACACCTATTTGATTTCACTGGTAATGAGTTTGGCTACCAATTATTTCAATTAATAATTAGAGAAATTCCCCCCTCCCAGCTTCAGATCTATTTCACAAAAATGAATTTTTCCCTAGCACAATAACGGGGGGAAAACATTAAGTTACATAATGAGAAATATTTGTCTTTTCATTTGATGTACTGGGATTTAAGTTATGTATATGTCCATCATTTTTGTGTGTTTTGAAATCTGCTATGTATTATATTTTTACAACTAATACTACTCATTACAGTAATAGTCTAGTATTATGTAAATGAATTTTATCCAAATATCTAATATCCATAAGTACTTTATTCTCTATATCCCTAATGCAATATATCAAACAATAACTCATTCGTCAAAGGGAGACAGTTCATTAAAATTCAACAACCATTTGGCCAGGATAAAACAGCAAGAGTATAAAAATTGATGCAAAACTTAACAAATGAGGGAATTAGGAAAGTACAAATCAGGAAATTGCAAGCCTGCCCTCTAGGGCCACTTTTGGGTCACTTGTCTGAATTTTAATATTACAATTGTTTTACAAAAAGTCTCCAAGTTGTTAGGCTTGGAGGAAGCCAATTTACAGCTGGGTGACTTGAATATCAGGGGCATTCAATAAATGAGACCATGATGCCACTTGGGATTTAAGAATGGAAAAGGTACCACACTTGAGCTCTAAGCTACAAGTAAGTTTTTTAAAATAAATTTTTATGTACAAGTAATTTAGAAAGTATATTCCTTACTTTATTGAGTTGTACTTAAGCAGCATAATAAATACAAATTTGAGATATTTTTATTTTTGAATGCAGTATTTGCTCTATACTTTTAAAAAGTAAGAACATATTATGTGCGGAAAACCCACCTACAGTTGTTTTGGATGATTTAAAAAGCAAAGCCTGTGAAATTTGTTTTCAACTGATACCTATCCTATTGTGAACCTCACAGTGTTATACAAGGTAGGCAGTGGTTCATTTGTAGCTTAAGAAAAAACAGCACAGGCAATTTTTAAATTACACAGAATTTTTCCTTCAACATGTGTCTATGGAATTAGTTTAAATTTAAAATAAAAACATATCCTTAACTGACACATAAAAATTGTACAAATTTTGATGTATCATGTGACATTTTGAACATGAATATATTGTATGATGTTCAAACCAGAGTTGTATCTTTTCAAACATGTATAATTTCTTTACAGTAAACACATTCAGTATCCTCTCTTCTACTTTTTTGGAATATGTAGCCTGTAAATGTTACAAGGAATCAATTTATCATGCAATATCATACCAGAAATTCTTACCATTGTACTACCTAATTATAAATTAATATTCATTGTTAAACCATCACCCAAATCCTTCTGCACAGTTTGCTAACATGCTAACTAATTTACAGTCCCATCGACAGTGTGCAATGTTCCTCTGCCACATCATCCCAGGAAATTGTCATCTTTTGTCTTCATGATAAAAGCCATTTTTAACAAAATGAGGTGACATTTCATTGATGTTTTGTTTTGCATTTTTGATAATTAATGTTACTCAACATTTTTCCATATTACCTATGGACAAAAGTTTTTTAATTACAAAAATATCGTAAAATTTAGATGATGGTTATCAATATCACTTTATTTGCCTAGTACAGTCTGAGTAGAAGACCAGTGTGGGCAGTTTAGTGAGACCAGGTCTCAAAAAAATTGAACAAATTGGTCACTTTATTCAAATAATATGTTCATTTGTGCATGAATACCTAATTAAGGAAAAATGGATACATAGAAATGCTGATTTGCATATATGTCCACAATTTTTAGAGCTCTAAAACTAAATAAGTTCTCATCTTAGGAGCTCTTCACTTAAGTGTTAATCACGTACTTTTAGAATCCTCCCTTTGTTTCCAAACAAATTCGTCTCCATGCATCGTGATCAGGAAATGTCATAATTGGGTCTTTGCTTCACAAAGCCAAAAACAATTCATTTCTTTAAAAAGTGTTTATCATTCCAAGGGCAAGTATTAGGATTTAATTGGTTGGAGGCTATAGTCTCTAATATTCAAGGTTTAATCTTTTCCCTTCTTCAATTGACAGTAATGTATGTGTGCATATAACTTTTATTTTCCATT
This sequence comes from Dolichotis patagonum, assembly GCA_004027295.1. NCBI lineage: Eukaryota > Metazoa > Chordata > Mammalia > Rodentia > Caviidae > Dolichotis > Dolichotis patagonum. The sequence goes on from PVJX010030840.1 coordinate 16,246, forward strand.
CTTTGAATATATTTGTTCCAGTTAACGTAAGTTTTTGCATGTGGTACAAATGGCATCCATAATGAAACAATTTGACCCTTCCACATATCAAATCTGCCTTAGAAATCTACTTTCTGATCTCCCAGGTTTGTTGTAAAGAGATTTTCCTATGCAAATGAGCAAACCTGTATAATGAGCTCTCTAGCCTATTTTTTACTATCAAAGTTGCACCTGCTGTTAGAAAGTAGCAGCTGATGTCACAACTATTATTCTGCTATGCATGTGAATGAAGTAATCAAAGTACCCTAGATAGTTGATGATTAGTGGTTAATAGAGTGGTACCACTGTGTTTTCTTTTAAACTGGTAGTCAAATTATATAGCTAAGAGCAAATGACAAAATAAGCAAAGCTATTTCTGCTCTCTAGTTTTGCTCTTGTCAGAGGGGTTTTGCTCTTGACAGATCAAAGAGTGAGAGTGGCATTCAACTCTGTGACCTGTCATTCTGTAAAGAGTACATGTCTTGCCAAAAATGAATCTGCATATCACATATTGTTTTATCGTGTTCATGTGCTTGTTTGAACAAGCCACCTTGTTTAAACTATGAAGAAAGCTGTGACACATGTTGTCTGCTCAAAGGAATTACAATTGCAACAGAGTATCAAGAAGAGGGAACATTAAAAATACTCAGATACCATATACTAGACTCTGGTGATTGACATATCCTTTTAGTTTGGTTTGATTGTCCTTTGTTTCCCAAGCATTAGCTTCAACTAAAATAATCTGAATGTGTAAGAACTGCAGCTACGCGTGAAATTTATTTCAAGTAGATTCCTTATTCAATTTTTCAAATGAGGTCCACTAAAATTTATAGTCTATGCTGTTGTAGAAATCTATTTTCAAAAATAAGCACATATTAATGTAGCCTTTTCAAAGTTGAAAATATTAATATTTGAATTCATTTATTAGGTATAAACCCCTAAAATTATATTCTATTGTAAATTGCAGGATATCTAGAACAGAAATACACTTGTTTTTATAATACTAGAATGATGAAAAACCCATGATTTGTTTTGAAAGGATCATAAAGGATCACAATAAGATTTTTAGAAAATCATTGGTGAAATTTTATCTTGAGAAAAGCAAAATCTTAAACATGAAGCTGGTTTACCCTATATTTCAATTTTGAAAAGTGATTAAATATATTCAATTAATGAGAATTTTCAGCCCACTTGTTGACTAATAATTTCATTGAACATTACCTTTTTAACTGTTCACTTTGATGTCCATGTAAGATGAAATTTAGAATTAAATATTTATCAAAATCAGTGATACTGTGCTCTTATAACTCATGTGTTTTGCTCCTAACATGTTAAAAGTGTATGTATTTATTTATGTGTATATTCAATATCCATTATTCCATTTCTGCTCTGGGTTTAGCATTGAAACAGCATCCCAGAGAAATACATGCATAATGCAGACAATGTGATTTCTGGCATTGATTTACTGTTGCTTAGCTGTTATACACTTTTTTCTTGTCTTCTCCGCAGGCCTCTAAACTCTTAGGAATAGAGATATATTCATATACGTTGTCCAGTGTTCTTCCACAAATAACTTAAGTAACAAATTATTTTATTTTCCAAGGAGAAGCATGTACTAGGAGTTACCTTCATTTATTCATTTCTTGCTAGCTTCTTCCTCCTCAGCAATCTTTTCTACACTATCCACATAGCATTATTCACTATTCCCCAGACCAATTTACATTTCCTTTCTCTTAGCTTGTGTTATTACTGTACTACTGCTAAGAAACATTTCCTATGTCTGACGGTTCTTAAATTTAATTCCTCCATTAAAAAAGTAGCAGTACTTCCATGTTAAGTGTGCCTCTGCTATTGACATTAACTCACTGGCATGTAAGTAATCATTGACACCTCTCACTAAGCCATTGGAGATGTGGTATGATTCTTTTTAATCTTTGATTATTAGTGCCAAGGAAATTTTTTTGGGAGATAGCAGGGTTCTGGAAATCAAACTCAGGACCTTGTGCTTGCCAGGCAGATGCTTTGCCACTGAGCTAAATCCCCAGCCCCTGCGCAGAAAACTTTTAATGCTTAAGAGAGATTCGGTAAGTGATGACTGAATTCAAACTAGTGGGTGAAACACACATAATGCACAAAAGTTATTGTTTCTTACATTTGAAAAATATTTATTGAGAATCAACTATTCTGATCACAACCTAGGGGATACATGCTATTTTGATCATGGGATCATTGTAAAGCAATATAGAAATAAACAATGAGCTTTGTTTTTTGATCTATCAAGTAGTTTATAAAACAGATACCCATATATGATCCCTGACCCTTAGCCCATCAAGACTCGCACCTCTGGTACAAGACAGGTTGAGAGATGGAGTAAGTAGTGTGTTAGAAGTGAGGAAGGGTGAGAGTTGACAACTGATGGACAGAAATAGAGATCCATTGACCAATTTATGTTTTGACTAAACTCTGATTTAAAAATCCACATAAAGCAGTTATAAGATGACTATAGCAGAGGAACTGATTTATAATATAATATAATAAAAATATAAGTATAAGATAATAAATATAATATATTTTATATTTATAAATTATAAAATTTCCATTTATAAATTATAAAATTTCTATTTATAAATTATAAAATTTCTATTTATAATATTTATAAATAATGTTTATATTTATAATAATATAAATATAAGTATATAATATAATATAATATAATATAATAGCATATAATATAAAAGGAGTTGGGTACATTTTAGGCTTTGTCTGAGAATTAGTCATTACCGTACTATAAAATAGGATATTTTGCCCTGTGCTTGCTTCCAACTCCTTCCCCCTACAAGACCTCTCTGTCCTTCAGATTTGCCAAGATACTTTCCCACATAGTCTCTACCTCCAAACACTTTCACCTGAAAATCCTTCAGGCCTTATTTGGAAACAGAATCATTGTTGTATTGATTCTACTCCTTCCAGGAGTATTTGAAGTCAATCAAGAGATATATTTTATATTAGACCAAAAGAATCAGTTTTGAATCATGAGGTTACAGGCAGTAAAAGAAGCAAGGGAAAATGAAGTGTCCTTAGAGACTTCATAGCACAACTCCGAAACTTGTTACTCCACTGATTTCAGTCTTGTCTCTCATGATAATGTTAAACAGAGATAAAGAATCTCCTACTACATATGGAACAAGATAGTACCAGGATTATTCCATCCTACTGTGGAAAAGTAGTGTTGATAGCACATGGAAAGACAAAGTTAGTAACTATTTTAGGAGAAAACCAGAAATATTATTTAATTCCTAAAAGTGCTGTCTCTATATGAGTATTAGTTTTAAGTCATGGTTCAGCAAATATGCACTACAAGTTCTGCTCTGTTAGTGTTCCATAATAATATCGTGATATTTTATGTTTGTTCTATAAATTTATTTTCAAATTAATTGGAAAGTCAGTAGTCATCATAGAACTCAGAATAAGTTTAATTTTGTCATTTTATTTGTCTTTATCCAGCAAAAAGACTCCTCAATATACATTGTCAAATAGTATTATAATTTATTACATTGCAATGTTTCCTACTTTTGCTATTTTATTAAAAGAACAATAATACACTTTACTTTGATACAAAAGTCACTCTCTACAAGTTTTTCCAAAATATACAAAGTTCAAACTCTTGATTAAGTTTGGAAACAATCTTCATTGTTGTTTTCTAAACGTACTTCACATATCCATTTTGTAATACCAGCTAAATCAAGATATTTACATTATTGTCTGAAATAAAACAAACCTAGGTGGAAAAAATAACAGGGCTATTTATAGAGAAAGAATTAAATTTTGATAAACACAGTTCTATTAATAAAACAAGTAAGTGATTATGTTTACTTAAAAGTGTGCATATATAAATAAATAATGTGTATAATTTTTATGCAGTTGGATATAACATTATCTTTTAGACACATTATCTTTTAAATTTACCTGAAAATAGAATACAATATCCTCACTTAAAAGTTAAAAGAAATTTGTCTCTAGAAGTTTCAGTGATCTATTCTTCATCATATCTTTTATTCATAACCACAGCTGGGCCCAAACATAAAGTTTTGATGTACAGGTGCTCTCTAATAATTTTTGGAAATTTATATTCAAATTAGAATATATAAGTAAGTTTATAAACTCTCTGTTCTAAAAGATGGAATCATTTAAAATATATTTGCTATCAGAGGCATCATTTGCAGCATCATTTATCATTGCATGAATAAAACTTAATATTAACTTTTTTTTATAATTTTATTTAAAGAGGAAAAAACAAAACAAAATAAAACAGAATAAAGAGTAACAACAATACAGTATTCCAAGGAAAAAAGGAAAAGTACAACAACAATAAAACCTAAGAAATTATTACTTGACAAATTACATACTGACTTCTTGGAAATAGTTGTTTAAATTACAAAGTTAAAACATGTAAAGTAGACATTCAAACAGTGAGACTGTTAACCAGTTCTGCTCCACGATCTGACAAAAACAACAATATGGTCATCCATCTTACCCACTCAAATATACATGCAATTATATCAATAGGGTAAAATTAAACACAACAAAATGGAGCAATGCAGATCATAAGAAAGCAATGTAAGACATAAATTTCAAAGCTAGACAACAGGAGATATTCACTCTCTATCATATTGACTCTTGTTTTCTTCATAAATTTCAAAGCTAGACAACAGGAGATATTCACTCTCTATCATATTGACTCTTGTTTTCTTCCAAATAGTTGTCCATATTGTCACATTTAGGGAATTCACATAAACAACCTAGTATGGAATTGATCTGAGCAGCACGAGGAGGGCATTACAGGTCTTCAAGACCAGACATTAGGGAAGCCAAGAATGGCTGTCATAGTGTCTCTCATTCTCCTCAAAACAGCTGTCCATACCTTCAAGTGTGTTGAACTTAAACAAGGCAAAGCAAGCTAAGATCACTTTGAACAAAAAGTGATAGTTTTGCTGGACTTCACATCATGACATTATGGAATCAGCACTGGGTATTGTAGTGTCTCTTTTTCTTCAAAGTAGTTGTTTATTTCATCATGTGTTATATAGTTGGTTCTCATAAACTGTTTATAAGCTCTACACATGCATGAGTCTCTACATGTATATCTATCATTTCTGTATTAGCAGGAAAAACAAAACAAAGCAAGATAAAACAATTCCTAGAAAAGCATGAGGCAGAAAAGTCACATAAAACCACAATACAAGGTGATCTACAATGGTTACGATGGTGTCTCAGCAGTATATAACAACATTAATAAAAACAAAGCATTAGAGACATTATAAGACTTCAAAAGCAAGTAATAATCAAACCAGAGTGGGTATCTTAGTGAATCTTGTCATCTTCAGTGTAGTTGCCTATACTCTTAGACTTGATGCTATCCATCACAACAGATTTAAATAAAATCAGTCAA
>PVJX010030841.1:0-21663 GCA_004027295.1 Dolichotis patagonum
AAGCAGAAGTTACCATTCTGGGCATCATTTGTTTTATTCTGTTTTTTGAGACATCTTGCAACATTGCCCAGGCTGGCCTCAAATTCCTGGGCTAAAGTGACCCTCCAGTCTTAGCCTCCTGATTAGCTAGGAATACAGGCAGTGCTAGCTAGGGCATCACTGTTTAGCATACTGAACCATTCACAAATATAACCCTTTTATTTCAGACAGGACTTGGGGATAGACTTTGGCACATATCCAACTCTAGTAACTATATTTTACATATATACATGTATTCCATATTTATTTCATAGAGCTTTCCAGTTATTTAATAAATTCTGAACTAAGTTCATTTATAATTAGCTATCTTAAAAGAAATTTCTACTTCCACAACTTACTATATTGTTAAATTTTATAAGCATGCTCTTTTACTTGGTATTAACTAGAAAATTCTCCTCTCAGAATTGCATATTTAAACTGTTTAAATAAATACCCACATAAATCCTCATGTATAACAAGAAACTGGTTTATATCTTTACCTTAAGAGGGGGAAGTAATTATTCCTTTTAAAGATTCATAGAAAAATAAATGTTTGAAGATGTCTATGAAAATTTTAACTTTTTGGATTCCATTTATTTTCCTTGATGTCCTCTACCCTTCCTATGTATAACAAACCAAAACCAAGATCATGTAAAAGAAAACTCAAACCATGGTTAATACAAAAACCCTTCCCCTAAGAAAAGTAGTTTTCCTAATTTATCCTTCCTTCACATTTAAGAAATTTTAGGCAATTCAATTTTGAATTGCAAAATGTCATCGAGGTTACTTTAGTACTCGTGTCTAGGGAAGCACAATTCTGCCTGTCTTGTATCTCCTAAGGGAAATACTTATCACCAGGCCAGCACATGTCCCTTGACTAGAAGTACACAGCTTCAAATATGGTATTTAATCATTAAATGTGAACAATATTTGGGAATGGCTGGCATTTAAAAATTCAGTAATGCCATTATAAATAATTCATCTGGAAAGACTCCATAATAAAAATGACTGGTGAATTTTAAAAGAACCATGTGTTTAATAACATATAAATAGCTTGATAAGAATGAACCAAAATGACCTGGAAGCATCTAAAAATTCCTGGGTTAATTATAACAACATTGTGATAGGTTTTTCAAGGTACTTTCTAAACTCAGCAAGCCACTGGGCTCCAACTGCACCATCCACAACTCGATGATCACAACTGAGTGTCACAGACATCATGCTAGCCACATCAAACCTAGAAAAGGTAAAAATATTATTAGGTGTCAGAAGGCAATCAACAACTTTAGCCAGTGTCCTCCCATATGCTGATTCCTGCCTTCAATCCTACTCAGGTAATACTGGCTTCCACCTACTAATGTCCCCCTGTATACTTACCTCAAATTAATAGCTTGAAGAAAAAAATCAGACACCTGGGACATGGGTAGGCAAACTATACCACATATGTCAAATCCTATACTCTGCTATTCATTTTTTAAAAAATTATGTTAGGTATTGTTTATGCCTGTTTTTAAACTGAATGGCATGGTATTTGTAACAAGGCCTATATGGTCAAAAAGCCTGAAGTATTTACTATCTGACATTTTAGGAAGTGTATTCACTTCTCACCTAGAATAAATCTATTCAAAAGGATCCTGTCCCACACATGATCTGCAAATAACTGTCAGTAAAACTGAAACTCAAAAAAATAAAAAAAGACAAAGCCATAAAAATGAACTTGTAGCTTCCTTTCTACTTTGACACTTACCCTTTTTCATTATCTGCTGGAACCAATTTATCCTCTGAAGCACCAATTGCTAAAATACATGCTTGAGGTGGGTTAATAATAGCAGAGAAATTCTTAATTCCAAACATTCCTAAATTGGAGATTGTAAAAGTGCCACCCTAAAGGAAAAAGGATTAAAAACAGGTATTAATTTCTATCAGGAAAAGTTACAAATATTCTGTTACTTTGTTTTCAGAAAGTTCTGAGAATACACATTAATGAAAATTACAACCATTATAATATGAACAAAAGTCAGTTGTGGCTTGCTTATGCATAAGTAAGTTGGAAAAAAAGTCTTTATTTTCAGCTTTTGATATGTGACTTAATTTTTCTTTATTTTCAAGACCTTATGTCAGTAAGAATATGTAGCAGACTGAAAAGGTAAAAAAGGAAGTATGAGTTTACCTTAAACATTATTTAACCCTTGAAACTCAACAAAAAATGTATTACCTGGAATTCATGTGGTTGTAGTTTACCCTCTCTTGCTTTGGTTGCTAAAGAAACAACATCATTAGCAATGGTTTCCAATCCCTTTATATGTGCATTAAACACAATAGGTGTGATGAGCCCCGCAGCAGTACTGACGGCAACACTGATATCAACGACATGATTTCTGTTTAAAAAGAAAAAAAGGGTTCAATGCTGAGTAGCTCTAAAAAATAAATAAACAAAAAACTCTAAATGATCAACACCAACATTTATCAAAAGCCTATGGCTATAGTGTAGCTTCGTGGTAAAGTGCTTGCCTAGCAGGCATGAGGTCCTTGACAGAAACAAAATGAAAACAATCACAAAAAAAATAAGAAAAACAAACCTATATGCCAGGTTAAGCAAGAATTGGTATTTACCTAAAAAAAAAAAAAAAATAGCAGAATCAGACACTTAAGCCAGTTATGGTGGTGTACACCTAGAATCTCAGCCAACAGGAAGCTGAGACAGGAGGATTACAAGTTTGAGCTAGAAAATTCAGCTGACTTAGTGAGCCCCTATCTCAAAATTAGAAACTACAAAAAGTACTGGGAATGTAGCTCAGGGTAAAGGCTTTGGTTCAGCCTCTACCCTAGCCCCCCAAAATAGCACCCAGTTTGTGCTAATATTCCAATAGAGACCTCATACTTTTTACCTTTTGCTTTATTTTTTCCTTGATTTGCACTTTTGAAAAAATGAGTGACAGCCAAGTGGACTGGAGCATACCTATAATCCCTGCTATTCTGGAGGCTGAGGCAGGAGGATCATAGTTGGAGACCAGTCTAAACAATTTAGTAAAATCCTATTTCTAAATCAAACACAGTTATGAAGTGGAGAGCTCAGGCTGTGCAGAACCCCGTGGCTGGCAGGACCCATCCTTCGGTCTGGCTTCGCACGCGTGGATTTTTAGAGGGCTGGGCCTGAAAGCTTGAGGACGAAGTCTAGGGCTCTGCTTGGCTCCCCTTGCTGCCTACTTTCAGCACAGCCCTCAATGGTCTCTTTGCATGATCAGTGATCCACCTCTGCTACAGATAAAGGGGCCTCTGGAGCAAGCAGACACCTCAGATGCCCACAGGTCCCGGAGCTAAGAGGGGCTAGAGGGGGTACACAAGGACACAAACACTAAGGCTGTGTGCGTCAGGAATATCTTTACAAATAGAGTTAATTAAAAGTTAATGGTAAAAATGAATGATCCAGTGGTATAATTCAACAATTATGTTTTATTTTCTAGATAGTTTATTGTATCGAAGTTATATATTACCTTATAATGGCAAATGCTCTAAAAAAAGAATGTTTGAGCTGCTTCAATTCTAGTACTTCCCCCTCACCCTCCGGGACATAATGGAATAATGTAATCTTATACCAACATTCTGTGTGAATTTTGCCACATTAAACGTTGTGCCTTATTCTATTAAATTTTTTTTGTTGGAATCCAGTTTTCTATACTTTGGAAAAATAACTTCTTTTGGAAAAGAAGTATTTTCTTCTGGGAATTTACTTTTGAAAAAAAAAAAATCTAACATCCTCATAACGTTTATATTTGCCAGTTACTTGTTATATCATTGTTTACTACATTTATTCAACACATGAATCTGTAAATTAAAAGACTGATTGACTGATTGATTAAATGCCTCCGGAGTGAAGATAGCCCCGAGGCAGAGAACACCCCACTGACCGGCCCAGCACAGTGGCAGAGCAGGGCAGGACTCAGCCTCACACAGCAAACGGCTGTGGAAACACAGCAGGCTCCAGCTGTGACTCACTCTCCCTCCCCACAGCTGCTGGACCGCAGCAGCGCAAGTTCTGGGAAGAAACCACTCACCCAACATATGGGCGGGAGTGATTTCTGTTTTTGTTTCTTTTTTTGAACAGTAGAATATATTTATTGAGAGAAAGCTTCTGTTTGAAGAGAGACAGAAGGGGTCCCGAGCAGGTTGCCCGAGAGTGATTTCTTTGACTGTTTCTTTTTGAGTTTTTCTTTTGTTCTTTGGTTGTATTTCTTTTTAATATCCTTTTATTTATATTCTGTTTTTGCTGTTACTGTTAACATAACTCCATTTACATTTTCCTATTTTATTCTTTAATAGGATTTTTATATCATTTTCTCTCTTTATTAATTTTTAGCCTTTTAATTTATTATTGCTGATACCTTTTCTATCACAAATAGTGGTATAATCTGGTTTGGCTGCGTCACCAACATTACTGTGGTTTGTTTTCTTCTCTCTGAGTGGTGCTAAGGAACAAGAAGGTTGGACACTAACAAAACCTGCATTTTTTTGAGACAAGGTCTCACTATATAGTTCAGGCCAGCCTTGAGCTCACTATGTAACACATGCTAGCCTCAAACTTACTCTGATCCTCCAACCTTCGCCCTCCTAGTTTTGTGTGTGTGTCTATCTGGTTTTTTTGTTTGTTTCTTGAGATAAGGTCTCATTATTGTATTTCAGACTGCCCTTGAATTCACAGCAAGGCTCTGGCCTCAGCCTCCCAAATGCTGGGATTACAGACATGCACTATCACATCTAGCAAGAATTTCAATATAGAAATACATGAAGCATGAAAAAAATAAGAAAATAACTCCTCAAAATGTCCATAATTCGGCATCTGTATGGTCTTTTGTCTTGAGGCCTGGTCCACAGCAGGAGGCGTCAGCTTCCCGGGCAGTTTCCAGGTGTCAGCACTGGCTCCACTGAGGACCCAGCCCTGTCTCATTGTTTATAATATTTCTGACTAACTCAGTTGCCTTCTACAATAGGAATATCCTGAGGACAGTGGGAGGAGGTTCAAGCAGACTTAAAAAGTATCCTTGACTGGATTACTTCACCAAACCAAAGTCCTTGAAGCCAGTTAGAAGAATATATTTTCTTCATTAAGGGAAACATACGCCAGGAATAGTCAAATTGGCCCAGAATGTTATCAGAAGCAAAGCAGCTGGACCCAGACAGTCAAGGCTGACTGAATTCACAGGTTATGTGACAGGAAGCAGGAGAATAGGCAGAGGCTACTATTTGATTTTAAGTTGCTATAACATGTCTATCAGTTTGCTATTCTATAACTGTGCCTTTACTAATCATATAATTGTGCCCTTACACTACAAATATTCAAAATCAGCATTTGAGATTTCTGAGTTTCTTGTATATTTAGTTCTATGTGTTTGAAAGACTAGATTTAAATTTTTAATTAATTTCAGTCCCTTTAATTGACAACAAAATTAGAGTTAAATGTTACAGTGTTTTAAATCTACAAAACTAGGTGCCAAAATGTCCATAATTCATCAGTATCTGTCTGCAAAGATACTGAAGTGGGTGAAATGCCAAAGAATCCAGAAGACTGACTTTTTAAAATAATGACTTCACAGAGAATACAAATGAAGGATGTAAAGGAAGTATTCAACAAAGACATAGGGATTCTGAAGAACTACCAAACAGAAATTCTGGAAATGAAACAACACAATGAGCCAAATAAAAAACTCCATGGAAAGCCTCACCAATAGATAAGAGCAATCAGAAGACAGAATTTTTTTTCTTTTTTGGTAAAGGGAATTGAACTCAGGATCCTGTACTTGCCAGGCAGGCACTTGTGCTACTGAGCTATATCCTTAGCCCCAGAAGACAGAATTTTAAGGCTTGAATGGAAGAGAAGACTCAGGCACGATAACAAAAGACAGAAATTATAAACAAAACATCCCAAAACTCTAGGACAAGATTAAAAGACCAAGCTTACAAATTTCTGTTGTAAAAGAGAGCACCAAGATTCAGACTAATAGCACAGAAGAATCCATTTAATGAAATAACAGAAAACTTCCCAAATCTTGGTACATCAGGTATTCAGAACTACAAGCAGGCACAACCAGAAAAGAACTTGCCTACATCACATGTAGTTAAAATGTCAAGAGTAGAGAGTAAGAAAAGAATAGTGAAAGCTACAAGAGAAATGCCAAGTGACTTACAGAAGCAAATCTATCATATCAACTTCTTTGCAGAAACTCTGAAGACCGGGAGGACCAGGCAACAAGGTAGTTCAAGCCCTGAAAGAAAATAACTGCCAACCTAGATTACTATATCCAGCAAAGCTATCCTTCAAAATTGAAGGAGAAATAAAGATGTTCTAAGTTAAGCATAAGCTAAAGAAATTCATGACCACTAAGCCAGCACTGCAGAGAATATTTAAAGGACCCTTATACCCAGAAGAAGAAGGGTAGATAAGCTTTTAAGAACCAGGAAAGAACGAAACATTACAAAAATAACAAAATGTCACGAATTAGTACATACCATTCTATTAAATCTGAATATAAATCATCCTAATTCTCCATTAAAAAACACACTGGCTTAAAAAACATGAACCAACTCTTGGCTGTTTGCAAGAAGCACACATCACTAGCAAAGACATACACAGATCGAAAATGAAAGGACAGAAAACAATATTCCATGCAAAGGAACTCAAAAGCAAGCATGTGTAGCTATACTGCTATCTGACAAAGCAAATGTTAAGACAAAATTAGACAAGATATTTCCGGGGATTTAGCTCAGTGGCTTAAGCGCCTGCCTGGCAAACGCAAGGTCGTGAGTTCGACCCCCAGTCCCTAAAAAAAAAAAAAAAACCTGCTAAAAGGAAACAAAAGGCAAACACTTGAAGTCATAAGCACAGGCAAAGATTTTCAAACTAGGACCCCAACAACCCAGAAAATAATAACAAAAATCAACAAATAAAACTACAATCAAATTAAAAAGTTTCTGTACAGCAAGGCGAACAGCCACTAGAGTGAAGAGACAACTTACAGAATGTGAGACAGTCTTTGCCAGCTACTCTTCTGACACAGAAACAATGTCTAAAATACCTGAAGAATTCAAAAGGCTCAACACCAAAGCAATCAGATAGCCCAATCAATAAAAGGGCAAATGATGTGAACAGACATTTCTCAAAAAAAGTACAAACAGCCAAGCATGGTGGTGTAAGCCTGTATTCCCAGCAAACCTGTCTCCCAGCGTTCTGGGAAAATTAGGCAGGAAAATGGATGTTCAAGCTTAGCGTGGGCAACTTAAGTGATTTATGAAGATCTTTCCTGAAAATTTAAATAAATTAATTAAATAAATAACTGACTGGAGACATAGCTCCATGTGAAGGCCTGGGTTCAATCCCCAGTACCACCAACATAAATAAATACACAGAAAATACATTAATAAATAAATAAACACTAAGAGATTGACTGCTGATCTAAACTGCTAATAGCAGTATAAATTAGTAAGCCACTATGGAAATCTTTATAGAGGTTCCTCAAAAAATGGAAATGTAGTATATAAACACAATGGATAGCCAATAGGCACTAGTGGAAAATGCTTTTTTTTCCTTTTTATAATAACAGTAATACAAAAGCATTTATCTACTTATTAGAAAAAGTCTAGGCTTAGGAGTCAGAATCTTAATTCCAGTGACAGTTCTGACATCTATCAACTCGGGGCAAATTATTTAACTCACTGAACATCAATTTCTTCATCTAGAAAATGACAGTGAAATACTGATGGCTATAGGATTAAATCAAGGGAAACATACCGAGTGCCATACCATTCACACAACCATAGTATTAACAAACACCACTTTCAATGTTTCATTACTCACATTGGTTGAAAACAGTGGTAAACAGAAACAGAGCTAGCCCTTGCTTTCACTATGAGCTAAATTAGACATCTCTATATTTACTGAACTCATACAAAGAATCTATAGCCATTATCTCTCTCTAATTAATAGTTACACATTAGACAACACAACTGCTGACTAACATGTATCTTACCCATTTATACTTACTGTCTTATAACTGTGTCCATCCAAGAAGAATTTGCTTCAGGAACTTTTAAACATGCCAAAGCTGAAGCTTTTATGATGAAGTCATTGACAGAAATTTTGCTTTTTCCTTCTAACATCTGTAAAGATGAGAAATCATGGTAGTCTGGGATACTAAGGCAAAAAGATACCAAATTCAAGTCCAACCCGGGCAACTTAGCAACTTGGCGAGACCATTTCTTAAAAAAATAAAAAGAGCTGAGGATACTCAGCAGGAATGCTCAGGTTCAATCCCCAGGACTGAAGAAAATAAGAAACCAACCAATCTTAAATTTTCTCCCCAGAGACTGAAACTACATAATCTTGACAACAGGACTAGATGAATAAAAATGTACAAATGACCTAAGGTGGAAAAGGTGAACTAAAACCAAAACCTGGCTGCAAATGGCCTGCTAAGCACTGTGTAGGTACATACCACACGTGGATTAGCCTCAATTTTTTTCATCTCAAAGAACTCTGAAAGCTGGTTCTTTTATTTTTTTTGTTTAAAGTTGGTTCTTTTAAAAGACCAACCAAATGACAACCCCAAGAACAAATGTTTGACCAAAAAAAGAGAGACAAGATTCAAATTCCTAAAATCAGGAGTGAAGTAGGGGACATTACTATCTATATTATACAAATAAAATAATCGGGGGGGCACTGAGAATCAAACTCACAACCCTGTGCTTGCCATACAGGCACATATGCCACTAAGCTAAATCCCTGGCCCCGAATAAAAGAATTTTACATCTCAAATACTGTGAACAACCATATGCCAACAAACTAGCTAACCCATATTAAGTGAACAAATTCCCAGGATGATACAAACTAAAACTGAACCAACAAAAAATAAAAACTCTCAATAAACTTAAAACTAGTAAAGATCAATTTTAAACTACCACAAAGAAAAGACTAGAGCTACATTATCTCGCTGGTTAACTCTGTCTTCGTTGTTAATTCTGGCCAGCCAAGACTACAGTGAGACTGCTGCAACAACAACTTATTCCCTCGAAGATCAAGAAGATTAGTGTTCACTCTGGCCACTTCTGCTCAGCATCAAACTAGAGGTATGCCTCAAAGAGTATCATCTAAAAGCAAAAGTAAATCTATACAATAAGAACATTTTCATAGGAAGACCCAACATAGTGAAAATGGCCATACTCCCAAAATTGCTATACAGATTTAATGCAATCCTGATCAAAATACCATTAGCATACCTCACAGGACTAGAGAAAACATTCCTAAAATTCATTTGGAACAAGAAGAGACCTAGAATAGCAAAAGCAATTCTGGGCAACAAAGGCAAGGCAGGAAGCAACACAATCCTTGACTTGAAATTATACTACAAAGCTACTATCATAAAATCAGCATGGCACTGGGGAAAAAAAACCCTGAAGATCAGTGGAACAGATTAGAAGATGCAGACACAACTACAAAGACATTTAGCCACCATATTTTTTTTTTTTTTGGGTACCAGGGATTAAACTCACGACCTTGCGCTTGCCAGGCAGTTGCTTAAGCAACTCGCTAAATCCCCGGGCCCAAGCCACCATATCTTTGACAAAGGGGCCAAACATGTTCATTGGAAGAAAGATGCCTCTTTAATAAATGGTGCTGGTAAAACTGGTTCTCTATATGCCGAAGACTAAAACTAGACCCATGCCTATCACCATGCACTAAATTAAAGTCAAAATGATCAAAGATCTGAATATTAAAATAGAAACATTAAATCTATTGGAAGAGAAAGTAGGGAGAAATCCTGAAGACATAGGTGTAAGTAGACTTCATGAACAAAATCCAAACTGCATGGGAAATACTTAAAAGAATCTATAATCTTATTAAAAAGCTTTTGCACATTAAAAGAAATCACCAACAGAGTGAAAAGACAATGCACAGAGTAGGAGAATATTTTAGCCAATAGTCTCTTAGACAAAAGACCTAGAACATATAAAGAATTGAAAAAAATCAGACCTCTCCAAATTCAAAGACTCAGTCCAAAAATGGGCATCTGAGATGAATACCTAAATGAACTTGCCAAAGTTCCAACTGAATTTCTAAGAGGGATGGGGATGTAGCTCAGTAGCACAGTGCCTGGCACGCACAAGGGCCTGAGTTTGATTTCGATTCCCAGCACCCTCCCAAAAACAATGAGAAAAAAGCTTGAATATTTTGACAATAAAAGTATGCCATCATCCTTAATCCCTGTAGTTTATTTACAAAGATCTACTTCATTCATGAACTAAGTCATATATTGCATATTTTGAGAGCCATACTAGGTGTAGAAAGCTAAAGCTAGAAATGAACAAGTGAACAAAATGGAGGAAAATTCTGTTCTCATGGAGCTTACACTATAAAAGGAATAAATAATAAGTCAAACATAGAGACAATGTTGAGCGCTAAGGAGAAAAAACAGAGGAGAACTAAACAAATGATAGAGGGAAAGAAAGGTGCAATTTTAGAGTAATGGTGACCACAGAAGGTGACAGTCAAACCCTAAGGAGGTAAAAGAGAAAGCCATCTGGGTACTGGAGGCTTCATGCAGGGAGAAGAAGCGCAAAGAGCCGAGGTAGGAGTGTGAAGGAACAGCAGGGTAACCACTGTGTCTGCAGTGGACAGAGCAAGTGGGAAAATGTAGGAAAAGAGGTCAGAGAGGTTATAAATACCCTGGGAAAGGGACCGTGTGCCACTAGAAGAAGTTGGCTTTTATTTTGCACTTCCTTGAAAATATCTTTCATATCCCTCTCACCTACTCTTTTTGTTTTATGAGATAGGGTCTTACTGTGTAGTTCATGCTGGCCTTGAACTCACAGCGTAGCCCAGATTGGCCTTGAACTCAGTGATCCTCCTGCCTCAGTCTCCTACATGCTGGGATAACAGGCATACACCATCATCCCTGGTTAGCCCTTCTTAAAATACTATTACTTTACTGCTCAAACATACAATGGTTTCTTCGTGTCCAATTCATCAAATCTGAATTCCCCTCCTTGTAAATTAAGATCTTCCTTACAGTAACTTTCTGTGTATCTGCTCTAAGAAAAGGTAATCTCTCTGACTGACATAAGCTATATTCAGTTTCCTTTTTTTGCAGTGATGCTGGGGACTGGACCCAGAGGCCTACACATATTAGGCAAGCACTATGAGCTATATCCCAGCTATTTATTTTTATTTGGGAACAAAGCCTCACAAAATTGCCCATTCTGGCCTTGAACTCACAATTCTCCTCCTCAGTCGCCAAGCAGCTGGGATTCAGTTATGTGCACCCAGCTTATCTTCATTTTTAAAAGCATTTTATCTTTATGATACTCCCAGTCATGAAATTTCTTCAACTTCTCTGCCAATGCAAACACTTTGTATTTTTCACGATCCAACCAAGTTTCTCCTATTATACTATTATGAATTTTCCAGTACTCTCACTGGTCTCCCCCCTCTCTAACTCCTAAGATACTTAACTGATCTACAAATGAATATTTTTACTGTAATAAAAATTGCATTCCCTGTTTTTCACATGGATTATCTCAACTAGATTATAATCTCATAGTGAAGAAAGACATATCTAAACTCTGTGCTTGCAGAAGTGCCTTATGCGAAACACTAAGTAGGAATGCAGTGCTTTACTCTTAAATACAGAGTACACAGAATGTTTCTTACCTTAACTAGGTAAGAAACTCAAGTATCTCATCATAGTGACTTTGTTAGATTAAAATCTATCTGTGGCAAAGACAAGTTTATGTGATTTTAATCACAGAGTTGGAAGATGAAAATTGTCTACATGTTCTCTGCAAGTTAAAGTTAAGACAGCCTGGCATGGTGGCACAGACCTGAAATCTCAGCACACAGGAAGCTGAGGTAGGAGGATTGCTACAAGTTTAAGGCCAGCCTGAGCTTGTAGTGAGTTCAAGGTCAGCCTGAATTACACAGCAAGACCCTGTCTCAAAAAAATCAAAAAAAGGAGGACATTTATTTTCTATCACTAACTGGTATACTATAACAAAATACACAGGTGAAAATATAAATGTTGAGCTTGGCATGGTAGCATATGTCTGAATTCTAAGCACTCTGGAAGGCTGAGGCATGAAGATCACAAGTTCAAGATCAACCCAGGCAATTTAGTGATTTAATGAGACCCTGTGTCAAAATAAAAATTTTATTTTATTTTTATTTATTATTATTTTTTTTTTTTTGGTACCGGGGATTGAACTCACGACCTCACGCTTGCCAGGCAGGCGCTTAAGCCACTGAGCTAAATCCCCAGCCCAAAATAAAAATTTTAAAAAGGCTAGGAATGTACCTCAGTGAGAAGGGCCTACATTCAATTCCCAGTATTAAACAAAAGCGAATATTTAGTTAGAAAAGACAGAATTTTACAAGGTGCAGAGTTGGAATCTCCCCAAGTATTACCTTATTAAGTTCTTTCCGAACCAACAAAACTTCTCCCATATTTACATCAATAGAAAGGTAATAATGAGGTATAGTCTGCTTTGATTGCATTAACCGCTGTGCAATAACCTGAAAGCAAAGAGATTAAGAAGTCAGTTATCACCGAGGATACAGCTCATTGGCATAGGGACCTGCCTGCAAAGTGCAAGGTCCTGAGTCTGATCCCAGGCATTTAAAAAAAAAAAAAAAAAGTCAATTATCTTAAATTGAGAGAAGACTTTACTTAATTCAGATCTGTTTACCGCTTCCCTTTGCTCCCCAGTAATACTCACCTCAAGCATTATCAGAATTAGACAATGAAGAATTGCACCCTAACTCTGCCCTTTCCAATAGATTTAACCAAAACGGTCGTTTGCATCTTAAGTATTCACCTGACCAAACCAAACTTCCCTTAAACTAGTCATCTAATATTCCCACTGAAAAGGTTTCCTCTAGTGTTTTAAACTATTAATAAAATTAAACAGTCAGAGTAAAGATGGCCCCAAAAGCCTTGGTTCCAGATTGTGGCAACTCACTTACTCGACGGATGTTGCTGACCGGGATATCCGTGAAGACACCTGTTGGAACTGGCGCTGCTCCTGGACTTGGGGGAGGCACAGCAGCCGCTGGGGCCTGTGGGAGAAGGAACCGCTCTTAGTAACTACTGCTCAATCTTAGCAAAAACAGCTAGGAAGGACTGCCAGTGACCCTTTATAGATGGCAAAGTGAAAAACATTTGAAGATTGGCTGGTTCTAGGCCCAATGAATAGAAGGAACTGGACGATACAACTTATTTAAGTTTTGTTTTTAATTTTTTTACTTAAAATTCTGAAGTCATGTTTTTTGTTGTCTTGTGGGGGGGCAGTTCTGAGACAGTTTTTCTACATAGTTCAGGCTGGCTTTGAACTCACTTTATATCTCCGGCTGGCCTCCAACTCACAGCAAGTCTCCTGCCTCCGCTTCCCAAGTACTGGAATTACGAGCATGCATCACCACACCCAGTATACTTGTTTTTGTTTATTTTGAAACACGATGTTTCAGGAAAAACTGTCACTACTCAAAACACAATTTTCACACATATCACTACGCTGTGTCATCTTTGATTTTGTGTGTACTCTGTATGAGAGCACACAAATACCTAAGTATTGTTAGACCACTGGAATTAGGAAAAAACTGTTCAAGTTGAATTATTTCACTAGTAAATAATGTATAAAATAGTCTAACATGGAATACAAAGCACTTTGTAACTACAGGGGTAACCACAAAACAATAAGAGCCGAACAGAACTCACAGGAGCAGCTTTAGTAGGCACAAAAGAGTCAATGTCCTTCTTGATGATTCTGCCATCTGGTCCCGTCCCTAGAAGAAAATATGTGAGTACCACACACAGGACAGCAGGCTGCCGCTGGAGGCCAAGACTGTGATCGAGTGGAGGGTCTTAAGGATCTGTTACCAAACGCACTCTGAAGGAATCACAGCTTTAGCCCTGGCCCTAAGGTTCTTTCATTGGTTACTCATTTTAATTCACAGGCTATTCCTTGGTTATTCAACAGTGGTTCCTTCCTTTTTAGCTACTGTAAATATTCTTTTATCTACTTCTCTTTCTCTTTTGTCTAATTAGATTATATATTATTTTAAACTTCTTACTTTTAAATTGGGAAGTACTGACAGGATAATGTTGAGGACAATTTATACATCTCAAAGAAAAAGTAGAGGCCAGGGATATAGCTCAGTGGCCCAGTGACTGCCTGGCAAGTGCAAGGTCCTCAGTTCAACTCCTGGTACCAAAAAAAAAAAAAAAAGAAAGAAAGAAAGAAAAGAAAGTTAGGGTGGGCATGGTGGCACAGGCCTATAATCCCAGCACTCAGGAGGCTGAGGCAGGAGCATCACTGTGAGTCAAGGCCAGCCTAGGCTACAAAATGAGTTCCCTGCATAGTGAAACCCTGTCTCACAAAGATAAATAAATGAATGAATGAAAATTAGCTGTCCCTTTCTAGATAGCTTAAAAAAAAAAATCTACCCTTTCTGAACCTTGAAACAAGGTATCACTTTAAGCCACAAAGGATTATCGTTAACATACAGGATAATTTCTCTGGACAAATTGGACAAGTCAATTGTCTTACCCATTACAGCACAAATTTAACTACAATTATCCCATCTTGAGAATCTTTCATTCCCCATGTCTCTATGTTTTTCTATAGGGGGGACTAAACTCAGCCCTTCACACTGAGCTGTATCCCCAGCGCTGTTCTGAGATGGGGCCTCACTACATTGCCCAGGCTGGGCTCGAGCTTGTGATCCTCCTACCTGAGTCCCCCACAGTGCTGGTACTGCAGGCATGTGCCACCACACCCCGTTTATTTCCTACGTAGCCTCCACCTTTCAGAGCTTTCTTACAATAGAACTAAGCAGGCCTATCGCAGAGGCGATGAAGGAAGCAGGTACAATGCCATTAAGAGAAAGGCCCTTCAAAGTCTTCTCCATAGGTTTAATTTTATTTTTCTTCAATTTCCCTACCTCCTCCCATGTATAACTTCTTAGGATTAATTTTAGATCCAAGGAATTAATCCTGACCTTGAATTCTAACCAGCTTCAGAACATAGTTATTATAATATCTTTTCCACTACCCACTTCTAGAAATAATTTGATCAGACTGATTCATCTTCCCTCTGTGGCAGACTCTGAAAAGGATTCTCATTGTGTGCAGTTTTTCCCAATCCCTTTCTTTCAGTACGAACGCTGAGTTGGCTAGGACTGTTGTCTTCACCAGGAGCTCTGGAGCAGACATGGCAGCACTCCCACTAGATTTCTATCCTTTGTACCACACGAAAACCGTAACCTCCCATGACCACGGCTGAGCCACACACTATCATGCAGCCCCTTAAGAGAGGAAACTTGCAGCACTACCCAGCTTATTCTTGAGATTTCCTGACTGAAAGGCATGAGCTGAACCCTAACTTTAATCCGTCTCCCTAAGAAGGCACAAGAGGAAATCATAAAGCAATGGGCACAACAGGAAGAACCCTGAATAAGCGATACTCTTACAGGGTTCTTGCTAAACACAAACACAATAGGTATCAACACAAATAAGACAGACTAACTACAATCACTTAGTCTTGTGTGGTTTTCATTCTCATAGCCAGGATGCTTATAAAACCAGCCCTCACTCACAGGAATGTGTAAAAACAGAATGAGACACTGACATGAAGAGTTCGTTGCGCCACAGAAGTAGTCATATATGGGAAATACATGACCGAGAAAATTCTGACCATCAGGGTTTACACAGTACCCTAAGCCATATTCTGGTCAAATATGCTAAGCAATCCGTCCCTCTATTGAACTTTCCCTTAGTTCTTCCCTAAATGGAGTAATTTTTTTCTCTTTTTTACCTCAAGTTGCCCAGAGTTGCCAGGGTTGAAATACAGGCTAAATGTCACCTCCTCTTTCTCTACACCACCTCTAAATCCTCCTCTTCTCAGAAACCTCAACTTCTTTTGAAGTTCATACTGTCTGGCTTGTTCTCATCCAGCGATTCATAATTATTCCAGTTCATTCAATCAACATGCATCCTGCCCTTTGTCCGTTTGGGAACCACAAACTACCCAGTACTCAGACTTCTAAATTTTTCATCTACTCAGCTCCAACTTTTCCCTCCCACCCAAAAGGGCCCAACTTCTAAGGTCAAACTTGTGCTCAAGTATCTCTGAAACTTGACACTTAAACAACTATCTCTCTGACTGCCATTCCTGTGGTATAATAAATATATATATATATGGTCCTAGCCAAATATAGTGGCACAAAAGCTATAATCTTAGCTACTTAGCTACTTAGTAGGCTTAGGCAGTAAGCCAAGTTCAAGGCAATCTTGGGGAAAAAAAATTTAAAAAGAGGGAGACACAGCTCAGCTAGACTCAACATTCAGCTATCCCAGGAGGTAAAAAATGGTCTTTGTTTCAGGATCCTAGCATGAACCCCAAAAATCTCTGGGGCTGCCTCAGTGATAAGTACAGTTATTCACAAGTCCCTTCACAGCATACCAGAGCTTATGCTAATAGGTCACCCAGAGTAGAGCTCACAGATAGCTACTAAGATACAGAATGGTCAGCAGAAAGACCACATATATAATTAAAGGATGATAACTTTTAGTTCCTTTCTGCCATTCTCTCCCCATCTGCTTCCCTGCCCCACATGCTGGAAAGAGAAGAGGACTGGAAATTCAGTTCAATGACTAATGACAAATGACAAATGATTTAGTCAATCATGTCTTTGTAATGCTGTATCTATGAAAATAAAAATTTTTAAACAGTGAGATCAGGAGAGCTTCCAGGTTAGCGAACAACACATCACTGTGCTTAGAGGACACTATGCCCAGAGATGGGTTGGAAGCCCCATGTGTCCGTCCCTATCATATCTTCCCCTAGGTGTCTCTACCATTTGGCTGTTTCTGAATTTTATCCTTTATAAGTCAGTAATAGTAAGAAAGTCCTTTCCCAGGTTCTGTGAGGCATTCTAGCAACTTACCAAGCCTGAGAAGAGGGCTCGGGAAGCCCTGAGTAACAGCTAAGGAGTTAGACATACAGGTAGCCCCCATCACTTGCAACTGGAAGACAGGCCATATCAAAGTTGGATCAAATCATTGGACACCAGCTGGTGTCACAGAAATGACAGTCATAGGAAAAGAATTCAAACACTGATCTGGTGTCACAATCACTGGCACTCGAGCTCACTTAGCCTAGACTACTCCACTCTTTCACTGCAAAATCTCTTTGATTTCATAAAGACTTTATAGACCCTTCTACTCTCTCTGTGTACTTTCTCTCGTTTTCACTTTCCTCCTTGCCCATTTTACACTCCATGGGTTAAAATCACTCTCTTGCAAAACACTAAAACTATGTTTGTCTCCGCAGTGCCAGCACCAGAGGAATTTAATGTTGCTAGGAAAAAAGAAGCACAGAGCTGGCTGACTATACTATAAATTCAGAACCACAAAGCTAAAAGGATACGAAACAATTGTACATAAATTCAATTGTTTCCTTTAAATTCACCTTCCAAAACTCCGAGGAGACTGCTTTACAATCTAACCTCAACATTCCCCAGAGTCACCTTCCATGATGATACCTTCACTTCATACTTCATTGATCAAACAGCTGCAAACAGAGGGATCTTCCTTACAGTCTACCATCAAACTGGTACACCCATCATCCTACATTCTTCTGTGCTATACAGATAAAATGTCCTCAACCCTTATTAAGGCCAATCCTGTTCTTCCTTGCATTCTCAACAACGTTGTTCCCTGCCAAATCATCCTGCCACATAATCCTGCTGTGTCACCCACTTATCATTTTCTATTAGACTGCTGATTCTCAAGGAGGGCATTTTGCATGGCAAGGGACATCTGGCAATGGCTGAGGATGTTTTTGGCTGTCATGAATAAGGTTGTTACTACCCTCTACTACATAGGGCCCAAGAATTTCGATAATATTTTATGGTGTTCTGTAACTTCTGTGCAGATGTCTCCCACAACAAAGAATTTCTGGCCAAAATGTCAGAAGCTCCCTACTAGAGTCGTTCTACTATCACTAACCTTCTAAAGCCCTCTCTTGAGTCCACAACCCATTAAAGCTACACCTTTACTTCTATGCCTTTCTTCAGAGCAAATATTCTCCAGTGCTATCTCTACTTCTTCACTCACATTCTACCTATCCAGGTTGGGTTCCATCCTACTTTGTTTGTTTGTTTGTTTGTTTGTTTATTGGTACTGGCGATTGAGCTCATGACCTCAGGCTTGCCAGGCAATTGCTTAGGCCACTGAGCTAAATTCCCAGCCTTTTTTTTTTTTTTGTCTTTTTTTGAGACAGGGTTTTACTATGCAGTTCAGACTGGCATTGAACTCACTTTATAGCCTCGGCAGGTCTTGAATTCACAGCAATCCTCCTGCCTTAGCCTCCCAAGTGCTGGAATTACAGGTGTACACCACCATATCTGGCTCCATCCCACTTTTGAAATTATTGCTGTCAAATCCCCATATTTAATCCTTGATGAAATTCTGTTGATTTTAGGTTTAAAAAAATGTATCCTAAAATATCCATTTTGCAGTGGTGGTTACTGGGAATCAAACTCAGGACCTCGCACTTGCCAGGCAGACACTGTGCCGCTGAGCTATACCCCCAGTCCTCCATTTCTTTTTATACATTTCTATTTTCATCGCCTTTGTCTAAACCATCAACATTCGTTCCAGCCACAGCATCTAAATAGGTGTCTGGCTTTCACTTAATCTACTCCCTTAGAGAAAATGAACTTTTAAAAATGTACATCGTCAAGCTGGGTGCACTGGTACACACCTGTAATCCCAGCACTCTGGAAGACTGACGCAGGAGGATCACAAGTTCAGTCAGCCTGGACAACTTAGTGAAACCCTGTCTCAAAATAAAAAATAAAAAAGGCTGGGGATGTAGCTCAATACAAAGGCCTTGATGTAATCCCTGCTAATATGAAAAAAAAAAAAAAAAAAGTCACTTCCTTGCCTGAATCTTTCAATGATTTCCTGGCTTCCTACTAGACTTTAAATAAAATATAAATTCTTTATCATCCCCTTGAAGATCCTTGATGCTCTCATCTGCTTCTTTCCAACTTCACTTCCTACCGCCAGATGCTCCATTATGTTCCTCAAACACACCAAATTCTCCTGTGTCAGCCTGTGTACTGCTGGCTTCTATGACAACATGTTCTTTCCTCCTTCCTGTGGCTGGTCTCAGACCTCATGCCTCAGCTTTCACTTCAGATCACGTGTCACCTCATCAGGAAAGTCTTCCCCAGCTCAAAGCAGCCTGACTGCACACATATCCACCCTGCTGCTCACTTGTTTACCCCATGATTATTTCTTTCTTTGCACTTAAATTATCTAATAATTAAAAAAGTATTACCATGATGGCTAATACCAAGATAGTCTTTCTCTGCATGGGTACTATGTATTTACTTATTTAATCCTCACAATTTATTAGATATTATTTTTACACAGAAATGAAGAGATTGACACAGTATCAAACAGAGCTGACTTTTTTGGTACCAGGAATTGCACTCAGGACCTTGTGCTTGCCAGGCAAGCACTGTGCTGCTGAACTACATCCCCAGCCCATGGAGCTGACATTTAAACTCAAGCATTAAACCCAGAAACCCCAGGCCTTTATATTGACCTACTTTCCGTGCTCTTTTTTTTCCCCCATGTGAGGCAGGATCTCACTAGATCACTAAATTGAGCAGGCTGAGCTTAAATTTCTGATCTTCCCGCCTCAGGCTCCCAGAGTGCAGGAATCAGAGGCGTGCACTACCATGTCTAGCTTGTTCACTTAATTCTTTATTATCTGTCGCACAAGCAACTGAAACTGAAATCTCATTCAACTTCCATGGAAAGAGACTTACCTTTCACTTGAGTAAGGTCAATCCCTTTCTCTGCGGCCAACTTCTTTGCAAGAGGGCTAACAAATATTCTTCCCTTAGGCCCAGCAGGAGTAGCTGGTATACCAGGAGTGCCTGATGGTGCAGGGCTTACAGGCTGGGGAACTGGAGGAACAGTGGCCACCTTTCGGAAAAAGGTACAAATTATTAATTCATAACTGTGCAGATTGGTCCAAAAGATTAAGTTTAGATTTTATGAAATTAAAAGCTATTTTAATTAAATAATGTTCATTTTCTCCTCCAAAGGGCATAATTCACTTTTTTACCTGTTTAATCACTGTAATATAGCTATATGAACAGCAAGAATAATCTATGTCAAAGACAAAGCAAAGTCATTTTACTCCATGACAAGGAGAGAGGGATTTTAATACAGCTGACCAGCACGTAAGATCCTTATAGCTTTTCTGCACTTTGATCTTGTACTATTTTCTTATTCTCATTAAGTTCATCACCAACATGGTTTTTGTGTTTATTTAACCTAATTTCAAAATACAAAATTATTCAAAGTTAAAAGTGTCTTAAATAAACCAGTACTGCCATTTAGCTCTCCATGAATGTA
The DNA here is from genome assembly GCA_004027295.1 of Dolichotis patagonum. Taxonomy (NCBI): domain Eukaryota; kingdom Metazoa; phylum Chordata; class Mammalia; order Rodentia; family Caviidae; genus Dolichotis; species Dolichotis patagonum. Next base: position 20,499 of record PVJX010030841.1, read on the forward strand.
GAGCAGCTAGAAATCAAGCTGTCTCTGATAGCAATGTCTAAATTCACAATTCTAGTATCTGCAGAAGCTTCAATACAAGTGTTGGGCCTGGGGATTTAGCTCAGCGGCATAAGCGCCTGCTTTGCAAGCAAGCAGTAGTAAGTTTGATCCCTGGTACCGATTAAAAAAAAAAAATACAAGTGTTAACTACTATGCTTGAAGTTAATACATGTTCATGGTACAGGTGTGTACCATAATGTACAGTGCAAAGTATACTAAATTCTATGCAAAATGAGTCATGTCATGTCCAGGTTTCAATGTACTATAAATATATGCCTAATCTACTATAATAAAATACTAAACATAACAGAGTTTATATAATGCAGTTGACAAAAACAGGAGTAAAACCCTACCTTCCATAAGGCTATTTACATGCAGAGCAGAAAGAGAACATGCTACTTCAGCTTTGTTCTCAGCCAGACTCAAGACAGCAGAGAGAAAACAGCTGTAACTACAAGGATCAACGGTAACTGCTGACCATTAGAGGGTGGTGCAACACAACACGCTCCACACGTTCCCCCAAATGTTAATGCACTGTTTTCTTCTTTATTCATCAGATCTTGGAGCTGAAAGGACCTAAGATATCACCTGATCAAATCCCTTTCACTTAGAAATGAACAGGATAAACATTTTCTTGATTCTAGAAGCATACCTACCAGGGGTGGGATAGGCGGTGGTGCTTGTGGCTTCAAATCAGTTACTTCCGTTGGCCTGTAATCAGCAAATGCTGCTATATCTGCCTCTTTTTCTACAATGATACAAAGCGGTGTCCCTAGTGGAACGTCTCTTGTGCCTTCAGGAATCAGGATTTTTGCCAGATAACCTTCTTCCTGTACTTCAAAACCTTAAACAGAAAGAACAAACATTATGAAACAAAAGGCTCCACTCTCCATACAAATCCACAGCAGAGTTTTAAGAAAACATCTTTCTCAAACCAGGTGTGGTGGCTCACGCCTGTAACCCCAGCATTTGGGAGGCTGAGGCAGGAGGATTGTTGCAGACTGGGCTACAAAGTAAGCTCAAGGCCAGCCTGAACTACATAGGGAGACCCTGTCTCAAAAAGACAAAAAAAAAAAAAAAAAGAAAAGAAAAGAAAAGAAAGAAAACAAAAAGGCTTTCTCATCAA
>PVJX010030842.1:0-21712 GCA_004027295.1 Dolichotis patagonum
GGCCACTCTGCAGTTCCATGAGTTTCGGATCCCAAAGAGACAGGCCAAGATGGTGCTTTCTGGGAGACTTCCTGGGGGTGAAGGGCGGGGCTATGGGCCCAATCAGACCCGGCCCAGATGCCGATCTCCAGGCAGTTCCCTGCGGATGAAGGGCGTGCTTACCAGTCCCAAAGAGTCGCGCAGAGATGCAGGTCTGCGCAGACTTTTGATCCAAACAGGCCAGGCCACTCTGACCCAGATGCTGATCTCCAGGCAGTTCCTTGTGGATGAAGGGCAGGTCTACCAGCCCCAAAGAGTTGAGCCAAAATGCAGGTCTGCGCAGACTTTCGATCCAAACAGCCCAGGCCACTCTACGGGTCCGAGAGTTTCAGGTCCCAAGGAGACAGCCTGAGATGCTGCTTTCTGGGAGAATTCCTGGGGGTGAAGGGCTATACGTTTTATTTTGGAACTTGAACAACTACTTCCAAGATGACAGTATGTAATATCAACTAGTGATTTCCTAGAGGGTTTTTTTGTTTTCTTTTTTTCCTTTGGAATTCTGTATTTTTGCTACTCTTTTTTCTGTTTTGTTTGTTTGGTTTTTTTCCTTCTAAATAAAAAAGAAAATAAAATCAAGGTGGAAACCTTTTCATCCTCACAACTCTTGCATTCTATATGCACTTAAAACCAGCACTTCATGGATGATGCTGAGGTCTGCTGACAGCTGGACATGTGGCCAGGCTTTTCTCACTTTTAGCTGTAAAAATTGGGTGCCTGGATCTCTGTGCACTCTGAATCCACTTGGAGAAACGAATTTCCTATACTGTTGCCATTTTGGAAAATGGTGTGGCTTCTCCCATTCTGGATCATGGTGCTCCACAGATTTTCCCTCAGAGAAAAATTTTCCACTTTTTCAGTTTTGAGTCTGCCAAGGTTTAAATCTGGCTAACAACCCTCAACATTAGTCATACCACAGCCTCAATATCTGATTGCCTTGAAATTTCTTCTGCCAGATTTTTTAGCCCACCACCTTAATGCTAGCTTCAGCAAAAGTCTCTAGATAGGAACAGAATACTGGGAAACAATTTGCCAAACCATAACATACATCTTTTGGAGTCCAGTAACAAATGCAGTCCATTTTTTTCCCAGCAGAAACCTCCTGAGCTTGGTCTTTACTGGTTTTCTGAGATATGACCAGAATCTCCCATACAGAACAGCCAAACCTGTTCTAGGGATAATCTTTCAGGAAACATATCTGAACTTTCCAAACTCTTTGCACAAGCCATTTCCAAAGGCTTTTAAACCACAGGTTCAGATATAGTCACAGAAATAACTCCATTCCAGGTTCAAAATTCTGTCTTGGTTGCTTTTTTCTCATTGCTGGGACAAAATGCCCAATACCCCAAATGAAGGAATGAAAGAGTTGTTTATCTCAGTGTTTGTGGGGTTTTCAGACCATAATATGCTGGTTCTAGTGCAGAGTGGATGGTCCCAGGGCAACACTTCAAGGCAGCAGTCAGCAAAAGCAGCCAGGTTTAAAGGGGAAAGAGCAAGTCCCTTTTCCTAACTTAGATACTCCCCGATCCCCAGGTCAGATGTAGCACTCACAAACTCCCTATACCCTCCTCTTGCACAGTATGAGGATATTTAAGAAACTAAGTGCTCTAGCTCCCTGATGAGTCTCTTAGTTAAACTTCTGAACTTCATAAATTGATACAATGAATTAACCATAGCATGCAGATAAGCATATGCCAAATATGGAGTGATAGATACAATAATTCTGGGCATATGAAATTGTTTTATACTCTGAATCACTTAATTGACAGATTCTTTTGGTTGGGCCTTGGCCATCTCAAACCTTGTCAGTTAACATTTAACCTTGAACCTCTACTGTAATCCACAGATAGTATCCCAGATGGCTTATTGACACAGGCTGAGGAGCAAATCTTCCCAGGAGGAGGGTCATGGCGCATCTAGGTGGACAGAATGATGCTCAAGTGTAATTTCTAAGTTGTGTTTTTAACTTGGACACCATACCTCAGATGCAGAACCCAGGAGGCAAATGGGTCCTCTGGGAGGTTTTGCTGAAAAGGGTCCACCCCACACAAAAACAATGACATTCTCACATAGATACACTCATGATATATGTATTTAGTGGTTGACATGGCAAGATTCCTCCTTGATCAGGCAAGACATTGCAGATGTTGTTCAGGATGATCCTGTTGGTCATTGTGTTCCTTCTCCTGCTGCAATCCCTGTTAGCATTTAGTTTTGAAGATTAACCCTGCCTATTCAGAAAGAGCACCAGTGTGTACAACGATGGTGATGTGGTAATTGGGGGGCTTTTCTCCCTTTTTTTCACTTTTACTACACTGATTTCACTGAACTAAAGCCTGTGAAGGACTCCTTTATGGCACCATAAGTGTCTTTCTCATGTATTTATTTTCTCTTTGGTAGTCAGGAAGGCTGATACCTAAGTAGATGTGGGTGACTACATACTCATTCACTCTAATGATGCCCTGTCCTACTCACACATAGCTGTAAAGTACTGTCCAGGAATTACTTTGAATTTCCTTGTAATCTTTCTCACATTTTGTAGTTGAACCTGAAGGATGCATCAGCCACTACCTTACTGTACTATCCCTGCTTCCTTGCTGATACATCTGCCACTACACGGTGTAGAATGTTTTTCTCAGGCAATGATAGGAAGGCAGGAATATTGAGTGGATGTATCAGTACTGTCAAGTACTTGAAACCTTTAAAAAAAGTCATTGCATTTGTTGAGAATGGTAAGGATTTCATTTAATAAGGACAAAACCCTTAGTTTAAGCAACACTGACATTGGGTTTTCCCCCTCATCAGGAGGGTCTGTTCTACATCCTGAATGCTGCAGGGACCAAAGAGACTTTATAGCCAGTGAGGGGGATGGACGTCACCAGATGCACATGATGAATAGACAGCACAAGAACAGTGCAGGATCTGAGAAAGCAACCTAATAAGTCTAGCTTTGGGCAGTCCTGTGTGGTCATGAACTTTCTGAAAATAGTGGAGGACCAGAAACTGATCAGTTAGTAATTGTCATCAGATATCAAGAATATTTCAAGGATGCTAGACATTGTGCCTTCCCATTTGCAGTGTGAGAGAAGCTGTCTTCTCTCGCTGTTGTCCTCTGATTTAACTTGCAACAGCTCAGGGAATCAGTCTGCTATTTTGTGGGCCCAGTTTCACATCCATCAAATGACAAACCTGTGACCATCCTTACAATTCCAACAGCTTTTCATGTGCAGGCTGACTTTCTCACTGAAAAGAAGCATTAAGGAAAACATGGGGCAATTTTTATTCCTGCTAAAATCAAAACAAAATTAGAATAAATTTTGAAAGAAACTTGTATCAAAATATTCCCTGTATAGCAACATTGTATTGCAAAAGATGTGTTTAATATTTTCCAACAGAAGATGACTGATGCACTCAGAAATACCATGGTTCTAATAACTGAAATAGTCAAAATAATACATTAGGCTTTTCTGCACCCACCTATAGGTACCTATGAAGTTAGATGTACTGTTTCTATGCTGCTGTAAACCATGCTTCTTACACATATTTTTGACATATACATCAAATAAAGGCTTTCCACTACTTCAAAAATATTTTAGATATTTATTAAAGGATAAATTAGTTAACCATGTCTTATATTTTAAAGTGTTTTACTGGGATCATTTTAAATATTTTGCATATATCATTTTAATGCTGAAATAAGCAGAAAATTTTACTTAGCAGAATTTTACTTCCTTTTGACTTTTTTCCTCTTTCTCATACATTTCCATATTTATTTGTATAAAAATATATGTTAATCCAAAATTATTTATTGGCTCTTCAAATTGTTTTTGAAATAATTGCAGTTATGTTTTTCACAACTCTTGCAATATAAATAACACAAAATAACATATGTCTGTGATTTGGAATACAAGCTCTGTGTTGTAATCACTATACATATTTATACATATGTAAATTAATAAAAATTACACAAAGCTCATTTCTTTTATCCTATTTTATTGCATTGCTGCATTTCTGTTTTATTTTGTTATAACCTTACATTAAATGTAATGTTTTATTTTTCTACACTATCATTTCATTATTTTTCAGATTACTTCTAAAATATTACTTTTAAAGTATTGGCTTTTACCATAGAAAAAACTATTCTTTCTATTCTTACAGTAATGGAAACTTTGACAGAATTTTTTTTTTTTTATCGGTACTAGGGATCGAACTCACGGCAGCTTGCTTGCAAGGCAGGCGCTTATGCCGCTGAGCTAAATCCCCATCCCATTGACAAAATTTTAATGAGTGTTAACATGTGTGAAATATACTCTTTGTTGCCATTATATACTTAGAAGAACATTGTTTCTTTAAGTGTAAATTTTTATTAAATATATTTGCACATTTCGAATGCACAAAATGATTACAAAAATCATAGGAAATTTGAACCTGTACATGATATATCTTGATTCTTCTTTATTTTCTCACTCCACTTCCCTCTTTCAACCCTTCTTCACTTCTTTATTTACCAAACTTTGTTTTAATTTGTTCTTATATTTCCATTTTTCTTTTTGTTTCTGTCCTTTCCCACTTCCCTCTCACTAGTTCCCCTTCTCATTTAAAACTTTACTTCCTATTACACAATAATATCCTAAAATTTGTTAACTATTTTACATATATATACATATTTTTATTCAAAAAGTCCTGTAAGATAGCAATTTTATATTGAAGACTGACAATTCTCATGTATTTATACTTTGGTTGATTCACACATTTTGTTGTGGGCCTTGATTTATCAAATTTTTCATAGATTTTTAAATTGGACAATTTTCTCTTTTATGAAATACTAATGAGTGCTAACCCAGTCAATTATTTTTCCTTGATATTTTAATTAATATTTATTTTATGGCTATGAAGCTTCAGAATGATATGAAGTAGTGCTGATGATAACACAGACATATTTCCCTGATCACTATTTTTTTCAAAATGTTCCTGATACTCAACTGCTTTGGAACATTTAAAAAAGTACTAACAAGAGAAAACAAAATGCATTCAAAAGTTAAGGGTTAGAGACCTTAGTGCCAGCTTGGCAGAGTCCCCTGCTTGCTTTATGCTTAGTCCAAATGTGTACATGACGAAGCCTCTCAAAACGGACCTAGCCACTGCTATAACCACCACCATCACAACAGCAATCCCTGGACACAGCTTAGAGAAGCTTTCCCAGTGGGCAATGTTCCATGTATACTACCACACACTCATGCTGGGAGAAGTGAGCATTATTTATGACTCTGCTGGAGAGCACATTTGCCCATGTAGCTCTTATTCTGTCTTATTTTACTGTAGCCAGAGAAAATGAACATAATAATATACTCATGAATATAATACAAAATAAATTTCACCTACACTATGCAAAGGAAGTCACCCACAATATGCAAAAGAAGTCACCCCTCTCAACCGGAAGCCTTCTACTAGTTTTCTTACCACATATCTACGGGAAGGGGCTGCAGTAGTTTCCTATGTAATCTTGTACCTGCCCTCTGTCAACTGTCATTATGACTTATGGACATCTTCTTTAAATGACACCTAGTTCTGAATTAAAAAGATTTCTGTTTTGTTTTCACGTTAGTTTCTTCTCTAGATATCAAATATTAATATCAGTTTTTCTGGGATGCAAAGCAATGTGAGAATATATATTTACATTCTCCAATGATCAAATCAACCAGGTTACAATATCTGACACTTCTTGTGCTCTGATTGGATTAATGTGGAAAGAAATTTGGTTTGTTACATTTAAATAATAATAGTAATATTAAATGTCTCTCATTAGTTACCTGAGAACATGAAATGTCTATATTTGAAAAGCATACTGGTTTTCTCTTTGCAGAAATGTGAGGATATTTTTAAAAACTATTATTTTTTGCAGTGAGTCTTCAGGATAATTCTATGGTCAATTTTTTTCAGTATTTACAGCAAGCCCATGAGAATTTTATAGAAAACATACTTTAATTGTTCCATGTATTCACTTTCTATTAAGAAAGGAAAGGAAAAGCAAAAAAATGATAAAAGATGGATAAATGGAAACAAACTTTTTTAAATAAGGAAAGGAAGAAGGCATGAAGGATGAGGATAAGATTGGAAAGAAACAGGAATCAATATATATCACATACAGGTACAAATTCTCTATGATGAATTTGATCACTTTCTATACCTACATTGTACTACTAAAGTTAGTTTTAAAAATAACTAGAAGGATACACTTTCTTTTTCACTAGTGTGAATGAAAACTCAGGCCTTCATTCTGAACTAGATCACTGGCCTATTTTAATTTTTTTTTAAATTTTTCTACAGACATTTGCTCAATGTTAAACTGTCCCAGATGGGTTGATCTTGCAATCACCCTGCTTTAGCCCCCTTATCCAAAGCCAGGATTACAGATGTTCACCACTGTGTCCCATTACTCCCTGGTCATTTTAGAAGTGACTGACCCAAAAATCAATTCAGACTCAGTATGTGTTGGACAGTCCATTTCAACTCTGTTGAGCACAATAACAATATTTGGATAATTCCAGCCTGCAATATTTTAGGTTTTGTCACTTGGACAATTGTTTTTAATTTTATTTTTTTATTTCAAATTAAAAAAGATTTTTTCAACTTTAATTTTATAGTACATGCTTGCTATACACAGTGATTTTTATTCATCATGGGGAGTGAGTCCAAATAACAACTCCATTCTTTTTTCTTCACTCTCTACCTCCCGATTTTATTTTGCAAGCTTCAGATTTGCTTAGTTATCATCTACATCCACATACAGTTAATTATTATATATATACCAATTGACAACCATGCTGATCCAACAAGCACATATAAAAGACATGAGACAATTATGGTAAATCAAGATAATATACACTTTTAGATGTATCATCCATGCTGGATTGCAAAAGCTGTCTCTCTCTCTTCTCTCTCTCTCTCTCTCTCTCTCTCTCTCTCTCTCATTTCTGTTATCTGTGTTTTATTTCACACTTTATATTCAGTTTGCACTCAGGAGAAATCACATGATTTTTAAGCTCATGTGTCTGATTTACTTCACTTAATAATATGGTCTCAAGGTCCATCTACTTTCCTACAAATGACTGAATTTATCCTTCTTTGCAATAGAGTACTACAACATTTTCTTGAAATATCAACTTTTCCTTATCTATTCAATGGTCTATGGACACAGATGCTTTTAGAAAGACTAAGCTTCTCTGACATTGGTTTGTTTTGATTAGTTTTATTCTGTTTTATCCTCTTTAAAATGAAATTTTAAAAAAAATAGAAAGATTGAGCACTTTAAATTTTGTGATGATAAACATGGGTAAAAGTTGTTTGTAACTCTGTTGGGAATGTATTCAGCAGTGATGTAAGGCAGTTAAATGGAATTTCTACTTTTAGATTTTTGAGGACTCTCCATATCATTTTTCATAGTGCTTGTACCAGCTCACATTCTGGTCAACAATAAGAAAGCTACCTCTTTTCCCCACAAGCTTGCCAGAACATGTTGCCATTTGCTTTCTCCATGGTAGCCTTTTTCTCTGGAGGATGATGAAATCTCAGTATTAGTTAATTGCATTTTTTATGGTCAGTGAATGTGAACACTTTTTCATTTACTTATTGGCTATTGTACTTCTTCATCTGAGAAGTGTCCAATCATTTGAATTTCTCAGTTTTCATTGTTTTTTTTTAAATTTGAGTGTTTATTTTTGGATTTCTTTACATATTTTATGTATTAGTCATTTGAAGAGTAGTATATTTCTCCTTCTGTATCTTGTCTCCTCAATTTTTTGGTGGTTTACTTTGCTGTGTGGATCTTTGTAATTTTATGTAATTATATTTGTTACACTTTGGCCACATTTCTTGTATAGCTGGGGTTTTGCTCAGAAAGACTTTGCCCACAGGTGTGTCTTCAAGTGTTCTTTATGTATTGTCTTCCAGGTGTTTTATTTCTCAGCTAATAATGGAAACTTTAATCCATTTTCATTACAGTTCAGTTGTCTATAGGCTAGTGTTCAACCACTGCCATGTATATAGTCAGTTTCCCAGAACCATTTATTCAAAATGCTACCTATCATACAGTGAAGGGACTTAGTCCATGTCAAAGATCACATAGGTTGATGTGCCTTCAGTTGCTTCTGCATCTTCTCTTGTGTTTCCTTGATTTGCAAGACAGGTTTTTCCAATACTATTCTATTTTTATCACTATAACCATAGTTTAATGTAAGTCTAGGACTGTGATATTTTCTGCCTTGAACTTGTTGCTCAGGATTACAGATGCATAACTCTGATGAGGCAGAGGTTTAGGCAACTCAGCTTCAACCTTTTACCACAACATATGTACCCCAAATTCAATTTCTTGAACTTTCACTGATATTTCCTTTAACATTATTTTCCCTCTTTGTTGCTACTTCCACTTTCATATGTATCATTGTTATGATAGGAAGTATTTAAGTATGTGTTGTTAAGCTATAAAATCTAAGAGTCCATAGGGGCCAGTTCTTTCAGAGATTGAAATAAGTTCCTCTTTGTGTAACTTTAGATAGGCTGTCTCCTGAATTCTGCCTGATGTATAAAAATAGGGAACCAACTGAGTTATTAAAACAATAATTATTGATATTGAATTTTTGGCTCAAAAAATGCAAAAGTATCTGTTTTTTAGCTTATCACTGACTCTTTGGCTAATGTATATTGGTATATTAGGTAAATGAAGCAATTGGCCTGTAAACTTCCAAGGCAGTTATCTCAGTCATTAGTAATCCTCAGTCCATTTCCAATCTAACCCTAATTATATCTCCTCAACAAATCACTAATAATGTCACAATTACACTTTAGTTCATATAACATGAATTTGAGGGAGGAACATGAGCATTGATGTTATAAATGCTGTTGTGCTGGATTGCAATAGATTAAGTCTTTACCAAAAAATCTTCTATGCTCTCCATGTAGGCAAATCCCTAACAGCTACCAGAATGTTCTAGCCTTTGTATTTTCCATAGAAGAGATCAACAAGAATCCTCATCTCTTACCCAACATATCTCTGGGATATGAGTTCCATAATTTCATGTACAGTCACTGGAGGATGCTGGAGAGTTCCTTCATTTTGATTACAGGACAGAGTGACATCCCTAATTACTCCTGTAGGAGAGAGAGCAAGTCTGTAGCACTGTTAACAGGAACATCAGGAACATCTTCTGCACATATTGGAACCTTCCTGGGACTCTAAAAATTTCCACAGGTGAGGAGGAATGAGATCGGGAAAGAGAGAATGGGGTTTTTGTTGGGGATATTATAAGGTTACTAAACAAGATGGAAGAAGGATCATCGTTAAATGCATTTTAACCACTGGGAAATTTAAATGCAGAAGTACAGAGAGCCTTGTTGGTTTGCTAAAAATTTTTTGTCTACAGTAAAATAGGGGGAAGAAAGAAACAAAAATGTTTCCTAAAAATTTGTGCCTCATCTTTTTCTTAAAAACATTTGTGAAGTGATATGAATAAAAAGACTTGATGAATATTACCTCCTTCTATGCCTTACTGCTAATATGTAGTATTCTCCAGGCTTGAGCAAGTGCTTTATGTCAACACTTCCCCTACATTCCTTCCATTTTATTTTCCTTTCAGTTTACATTTGGCTCATTTGATCCTATGCTAAGGGACAATGGACACGTTTCTTCTCTCTATCAGGTAGCCCCTAAAGACACATCTCTGGCTCTAGCTATGGTTTCATTACTGTTTTATTTCAGATGGACATGGGTGGGTCTGGTCATTATGGAATGTCATAACGGACTTCAATTTCTCTCAGATGTGACAAGAGAGATGGACAGAAAAAAAAATCTGTGTAGCATTCATGAAAATGGTCTCAACTCCTCTTGTATCTCATATAGCATTTGCAAAGGAATACATTATCCTGATCAAGGAAACATCACAAGTAAATGTGGTAATCATTTACTATGACACTGATTTCCTAAATGATGTGAACCATAACATAGAACAATACTTACTAACAGGGAAAGTCTGGGTCACAAACTCGCAATGGCATGCAGACATGACTGGGAAAAATTTCATCCTTAATTCATTCCATGGAACTCTCATTTTTTCAAACCACCATGAAGAAATTCTTGGGTTCAAAACTTTTGACCACCAAGCCAATCCTTCCAAGTACCCAGAAGACTTTTACCTCACAATGGTTTGGTTGAAATATTTTCACTGCTCATTCTCTGATTCTGACTGTTCGCTGAAGGGCTGCACACCCAATGCCTCTCTGGCATGGCTGCCTTGGAATCAGTTTTACATGACCATGACTGATTGGAGTCACAATATTCACAATGCTGTGTATGCTGTGGCCTATGCCCTCCATGAGATGCTTCTTGCAAAAGTACAAAGGTCACTGTTGGGAAACAAGGAAATGATGATGTTTTCCCCCTGGCAGGTAAACCACCTTTTATGCAATAGCATGCAATATAATCAAGGTGCCACACTGAGAAATTTAGAACACATTATCCAAAAGCACAAGAGATTCCACAGAAGGTCATTTTTGAAGAGATTAATCTTGAGCATTGTAGGACTGGTCACTTAGCAAGAAAACCCTGGCATCAAAAGCATCAATATGAAACAAGATCATTACTTTTCTCTAAAGCATAATGTATTTATTATAAATATCTAAATATTTATAATGTATTTATAATATACCTAGATAATGTATTTATTATAAAAAGCTAAATATTTTTCATAAGCTTCTATAATTATAAAAGAAGTGTTTGTTTTCTTGAATTTAAATAGTATTAAACTCTGTATTATGTATATAGTCATTAAAAGGTCATATCACCATGATACATGTCCAGCCATGTTTATAGCAACACAATTTGTAATAGCTAAATCTTGGAAGCAACCAAGATGCCCATCAGCTGCAGAGTGGATGAAAAAGATGTGGTATTTTTATACAATGGATTATTACTCAGCTATGAAGAAGGATGCTCTTGAGGCCTTCGTAGGTAAATGGAGCCAACTTGAGACTATCCTCATTAGTGAAACAACTAAGAAAAGTATTTATAAATATCACATTTTGTCTCTAGTGTAAAAAGTAATAAGAACTGTAGAAGTAAAAAAACCCAAAATGTGTAATTGCTACTGTAAAAAAGAGAGTAAAAGAAAGTGCTCTAAATGATATAATTTCATGTGTGTTTAAGTGTGTAATATGAATGACTATATTACTGTTTTTGTTAGATCGTGGAGCATAACCGTTAACAGTCTCATTGCTTGAATGTATAGTTGGTATGTTTTAACTTTGTAACTTGAACAAGTATTTCCAAGATGACAGTATGTAGGTTATCAAGTAATGATTTCTTAGTGTCTTTGGTTCTTTTCTTTATTTCCTTGTAATTTTGTATTGTTCTACCTTTTTTCTGTTTTACTTTGTTTTGTTTTCTCTTTAAATACAATTTTAAAATAAAAAAATAAATATATTATGAATTTCTCACTTTATGCTACAGTGTTTTTTGCTTGCAAAATATTCCTTTTGCAGCTATAAACTGTGGGAACATGAATGATAAGAATAAAAAAGTTTTATCCTTTATTTCTAACTTGCATGAAAATTTTATTTAAGTTAGTTTGGGTAAAATTTTTCACCTGAGATTTGTTGACTTTTTAGGAAAAACAATATATATTGTCTTCCACAAAACTTCATTTATTCTATCATATTGAATGCCAGTCAGTGTTGAATGTCAGTGTTGCATTATGCAACAAAAATTTAAGGTAATTAGGAGCTTTCCTAGTTCATTTGTTTCTTAATCATGAAGCCCTGTTTGGCACTGGATGTTTTCTCTTTTAGCTACACCCAATTTTGAGGAACATTCAATTTAACAATCCTGCTGGAGACCAAGTGAATTTGAATGATGGAAGCAAACTGGAAGTAGAGTATGACATTCTCAACTTTTGGAATTTTCCAGAAGGCCTTACACTTAAGGTCAAATTGAGAACATTTACCCCACATGTTCCACATGGTCAACAACTGTCTTTATCTGATGATGTGATTGAGTGGGCCACAGCAATTACAGAGGTACATTGGATATAATTATAAAGCACTTCAGTAACAAATAACCAAAATATTGTTTTTTAGATTTGTTCACCAAATATTCTTGTAATGGGAAACTATAGCATTTAAATATCTCAATTACAGTTTCATCAATTTTCTCATTTGATTAGCTTTCCAATGAATTGGAACAGAGTCAATTTGCTTAATTATACTTTGTAAGTATTTATAAAATTTTATTGTTAAATAAAATTTTACACTCACACATACATATAGGTAATACTATTTATGTATAGAAAGGATCTGAAGGATTGATACAATTCTAAGAACTCACCAATGTATATTTTTACCCAGATGCCCCACTCTGTATGCAGTGAGAATTGTCATCCTGGATTTAGGAAAACCTCTCAGGAGGGAAAGCCTGTCTGTTGTTTTGATTGCACCCCTTGCCCAGAAAATGAGATCACCAATGACATTGGTAAGAGTGTGTCTTATGGAGACATTTCCCATGTTCATTTTTTATTTACCCTATCTATCCAGAAAATAGAAAAAAGTCTTTCAAAGGACAACAATGACAAAAGTCTTTCTTCTGTCAGGTGAAATTTTGTCCCTTCAACTCAGTATATTCTCTGTCCCTCTCTCTTCATGTGCACATACATTCATTTTTATTTTTTATATTTCCTTTTCCTTTTGACATTGGTGAGGATTGGGTCAAGTGATTCCCTCACTCTTAGCCATAAAAATCCCCATAATTTTTGTTGTTATTTTGAGAAAAATTTTGCAAATTTTTACCAGACTGTCTCAGATTACTGTGCAGCTGGGATTACAGGTGCACAAAACATCCCAAGCTATTCTGAGATGTTTTTATAGACCTACTGAAAATATTATTTTCTCATTAGAATGCTTCTCCCACAATATTACCTCTGAGTTCCATCTTTACCATAAATCTTAACACTAGAATTATTAAACAACATCTATGTACATGCTTAAAACCTCATTGTGACTGCATTGTACATGAAGATCCAGAATATCATTATTTTTCAGGACCTAACACTAATCTTGACAGAAAGCAGGTGCTCATAGAGGTTATGCTTGACTTGAAACAGAATTACATCTTTAGTGTGGTACATGCCTGGATTACACTATGACATCAGTTCCTAGAATGTTATCCTTGCTGTACCAGAAGTGATACATCAGTAGGGTATATAACATACATCCTGAATCATAGTGTGTGCCACAGAGCTGCAGGGGGATATGCATTTGGTCTAAGAGATTTAATGAGTGGTAGGGTCTATATTTTTAGCAGGTCAGCGGCACTTTCACAGAGGGTGTAGCATTGTAGAATGTGTTCTAGATTTTCACTAAATTTATTCCAAAATGTTCATATGCACAAAATATCATTGGTTTACTTGGGTATTATAGTCACAAATAAGTAACTCCAGTGATGATTCCATATCTAGCTTCTATCTATCTATATCTATCTATCTATCTATCTATCTATCTATCTATCTATCTATTTATCTATGTGTCTATGTCTCTGCTGGTCTATCTCTCTTTGCACTGTTTGGTTCCATGGGAGGAACAGCTATCTTTATTGTTATCCTTATGCCATGCCTTTTCTGCCTTTAGCCCACTGACTATGGACTGAAAGTCTGGGCCACAATGCAATTCTCTTGCTCTAAGTTCTCCATGTTGAGTGTTTTGTAACAGAGATGAGAAATTGATTCATTCTTTATTATACTAAAATGAAGTGAAGTGAGATAAATTCTTCTTTAGGATTAGCAGAAGTGGCCCAAATGGCTAATTTCCATTTGTGTATTATTCAAAAGGCTGAAAATGAAATTCTATGTCTTTAAAACACTAATAATATTTATATTAATTTGAATATGTATTCTTTTAGAGTTTGAGTACATTTCTATCAAGTTGTTTATACTTCCGGTTTCTCAATAACAAGTCTCAAAAATTTTGTTTCTCATGCAATAATTTAAAATGCAAATTAACATGTATCTGTACTTGAATCGCTTATCAAACGTTAGAATTGAAGCAATAACTTTTCATGACAAATGTATACTTCATATTATATATATAGACATATATATATATGTATATATATGTATACATATATATGTATGTATATATATATATATATATATATATGTATATATATATTTAGGTGATGCTATGAATATTCAGTTATTGAACAACAAGTTCTGCACTTGAAATATTTTTACAAACTAGATAACAAAAAGTAAACTGAAATAAAAATACAAGATGAAAAATGAAATAAAAAGAATGCCCAAGAAATTAAAAAAGAAATAAAGAAATCAACAGAAGAAATGTTGATTCTAGTAAAAAATAATTGACAACAATATATACATTGGAAATATTTGACAAAGAGACATTTAAAAGATAATATCATAGCTAAAATTGTTATTGTTTCTTCAGGTGTATGGAAATTTTCCTTATCAATATATAGTTCACTGTTCTATACCAATCTATTTTCATGTTTACTTGACACTCACAAATTATATGAAATAGCAAAAGACTTCTGAGAAAAAATAAAACAAATTGACCAAAACTTGTCTCTTAACAAATATGAATTATTAGTTTAATATTTCCCCAAAATATTTATATGGATTAACTGTTAAAAGAAAAACTCTAACCTATTCCCAATTATATCATCCATAATATATGCATGAAGGAATTGGTCAGCATCCTAGTGACATCATTTCATGTGTATGTTCATTGTACACAATGCATAGTAGCCAATATATTGAGTCAGATGCCATTAGGTGAATAAATACATTTATTATATATACATATTAAAGTATTCAGTCATAAAGAAAAATGCAATTATGATATTTTCAGAATAGTAGCAGAACTTGAAGTCCTCAAATAAATTGAAATAAATCAGACTCATGCAATGAAGTATTACATGTTCTCCCGATATGTGGGATCAACACGGATGGTATAAAGCGGACTGGAGTCCGTTACTAGAGAAGCAGAAGGGAGTAAGCAGAAGAGGGTGTAAGGGAGGGTAAGGTTGGGAAAAACATTATTATTATATACATGTAGAAAAATACCACAATGAAACATTATTTCATAAAATTAATAAGCATTAACAAAATATAATAAAAATAAATGCTATGAGGATTCAACATGAAAAGAAAATGTACCAGTGGTGAAATTTCAATGCTTAAATCAGCATGCTAATGCTGATTTACTTAAAATCCTTCAGAGAAAGTAAAAAGCAACATAACCATTTATGTTAAGAGGATATCTATTTCCTTTTTTTGTTTTTTGGTATCAACTATCAAACTTGTGAATTCACACTTGTTATGCAGGCGCTTATACTGCATAGCTAAATCCTCATTATTAAGAGGACATATAAAACATATGAGTTCTATAGACTAATACTCTGTTATAAAGAAGGATAAATGTCTCATTTGTAGGAAAATTGATGCACTTTGAGACCATAATATAAGGTGAATTATATCTAACATATGAGTAGAAATATTGCATAGTTTCTCTCATTTGAAAACTCAACATGTAAAAACATAATGAAAGGTAATGAAGAGGAAAAAGGACAGGGAGATAAAGTTACTTTAATATGGCATGGACAATTTATCAAAAAGCATTAACTTTGATATTTGTCTTATATGTTTTATATGTCTTTTGTCCTGTGAGTCTTGTGTCAATCTATATATAAGACAATTAAATGTATAAGGATTTACAAGATAAATAAATGAGTGAGAAGCTGGAACAATGAAAAGAGACTAAAAAAGTGGGGAAAAAAGAATTATGATGTGTTATATATATGTACCAATTCCCTGCAGTGAAGGGACTCAATATGTACTGAAAACACATACACATTAACATTTTTAAAAAGAGAAAGAAAGGTACATCGTGTTACCAACAGCTGACAATGTCATTACAAGAAGCTAAGTTTACAGACCACTTTTCTTTGGGAACTAAATTGACATATTGTATTCCAAATAGACATGTATGTTCTAAATAGGGAATCTATTACCAAATTCAGACTATGAAGTACAATTTAGTTTTCTACATCTGTTGAAAAAGAAATGGTATCAATGAATGAAGAAAATATAATAAAGTTGAAATCCTTTCCATGATTCATAAATATGAAAGAAATATTTAATAAATTAACAATGGGAGGAAGCTTCATGAATACTATAAATGACATTTACACAAAACTAAAATAAGCCACACATTTTGCAGTTAAGTTCTGAAAGCAAATGCCACAGGAGAATACTCCTTTGACTCCTTCTACCATATGTGCTACATCTTCCTGCTTGTACAAAACACTCAGAAAAACATATAAAAGCAATCACATATGGGAAAGAAGAATGTGTCTGAAACAATTTTTGTAGAGTGTTAGTTTGTAAATATAAAACACACGGGAATAAATAACTGAATGTAATAGTGCTGGAACATAAAATGAAAACTAATAATCATTTTGAAAGATACCATACTTCAGTATAGAAAATATTTCTAGTAATAAAACTGAAATAATTGGTTGAAGAAAGAAAGCATTTTCACAGATGGAAATGGTCAACAATGGGAGAATTTTGACATTTTATAATTTGTTCTACTGATAAAATATAATTGTTAAATGAATTGCAATTATATTTTTCAAGAAAGCCACAAACTTTCATAGAGTGGGAGACCATCTGCTAATTGAAAGTGTGTAAATCTCACCATAGTTCTAGAATGTGGTAAATTATTTGTGTTTCTCAAGTCATTATTTATTGAACAAGTCTGTAAAGCGTGAATTTACAGAGGTTAGTTATAGGTAGGTATATCTCTTATTGTTCTGTGAAAATATAAAACTGTAAAAGGCAGGATTAATTTGGAAATACTGTAAATGTAACATCCCTTTGCTTAGGGTCTAGAAAATCAAATGAAAAGAAAGGCATGCTGATGCAGATCTGGAATCCAAGCACTCCATGAATCTGAGACAAAAGAATCACAAACTTTAGTATAGGCTGTGTAATGCTGGGACTTAAGTCTACTTCAAAATGTAACAATTTTTGAAGGGATGGTGATGTAACTCTGTACAAAGGTCTTGAATTCAAGATTCTTGTCTAGCAGTTTGAATAATGCTATTTTAAATGGAAAACATTTTATTTTAAATGAAAAACAAACAAGAAAAAATGGAATAATGTCATAGGGAGACCTATGAAATGAAGGAGCGAATGGGGGAGAAATAATGAATTTTATCTAATGACCATTTGAATTTCTCAGTAGATCTGGAGCAGTGTGTGAAGTGTCCTGATGACCAGTATGCCACAGTACAGCAAGACCACTGCCTCCAAAAGTCTGTGAGTTTCCTAGCTTATGAAGACCCCTTGGGTAAGACTCTAGCTGGCACAGCCCTGAGTCTCACTGTGCTTACAGCTGATGTCCTTGGGCTCTTTGTGAAGCACCGAGACACTCCTATTGTCAAGGCTAACAACCATGCTCTCAGTTACACCCTCGTCATATCTCTGACCTTTTGTTGCTTGTGCTCCTTGCTTTTCATTGGATATCCCAACACAACCACATGTATCCTCCAGCAGACCACATTTGCAGTTTTCTTCACGATGGCTCTTTCTACTGTCTTGGCCAAAACCATTACTGTGGTGCTAGCCTTTAAGGTCACTGATCCAGGTGGAAGGATGAGACAGCTGCTTGTATCAGGGGCAACAAACTACATCATCCCTATCTGCTCCCTGGCCCAGCTCACACTCTGTGCAGTCTGGATGGGGACAAATCCACCCTACATTGACACACACACACTGAACATGGCCACATCATCATTGTGTGTAACAAGGGCTCCCTTACTGATTTCTACTGTATCCTAGGATACCTGGGCTCTGTGGCCCTGCTCAGCTTCGCTGTGGCTTTCCTGGCCAGGAACCTGCCTGACACCTTCAATGAAACCAAGTTCCTGACATTCAGCTTGCTGGTGTTCTTCAGTGTGTGGATCACTTTCCTCCCTGTGTACTACAGCAGCAAGGGGAAAGTGACGGTAGCCATGGATGTCTTCTCCATCTTGGCATCCAGTGCAGGGCTGCTGGGCTGTATTTTTGCCCCCAAATGATACATTCTTTTGTTCAGACCAGACAAAAATTCTCTGCATTTGATCAGAGATAAAGCACATTCTGGTAAATAAGGAACATTTTTAGCGAAAAAAATAAAATCGTTTCTATAGTACACAGTGTTGCCAGGGCAAATCTGCAACATTTTATGTGTTAGCTATTGGATTAAAACATAGAGTCCACATCAGTAAACAACTGAACTTTTCTTACTTTTTTCTATAATAAGCTTAATGTTACCAACAACTGTAAAAATCCCTTTTTGACTTTGCATATTACTCTAGAAATTTCTTGTTCTATAAATTTTTATTAAATCTTTTTGTGTTCAATTTTAACTATAGTATTTAATTTTAACTTGTTCCCCACTTCTCTTTTTCAGTCACTTTTATTATGATAAATTTTCTTCAGATCATTAAATTTCAGATTTTTCTAATGTATTCCATTATGTTTTTCTCCTCTTTAAGAATTATTGTGTTTTAAATATGCTGATTAAACTTTATTTTGATATCTGTGTTTGTATTTCCCTTCTCACTCATACCAAATCCTCTTGCATTTAAAGTGGTAATCAATTTAATTTATGTATTAAACTAAGGAAAATTCTGTAGACTAGTAGTACAGTTAATTTATTTATTTTAAAGAGAATAAAAGAAAGAGGGCAGAACAAAGTAGATTAGAACAGAACAATATAAGCAACACAGTACTTTACAACAAGACAACTGGATATTAACAGTAGCTACCATGATGTCTTTTTCTTTGTAATAGTTGAGCATGGCTTCACATACAAAAATATCAAACATAACAAAATAGTGTAAAACCATTCAAGAGAAAGAAGGAATTACAGAGAATTCTGAACAAAATAACAGAAAATTATCAATGGCTTCTATAATATCTCATTTTCCATAAATAATCTGTTTATACTATCACATATATTAAAATCCAATAAGATACAACATGATAAAGCTGATGGTAATAGAAGAACAAAAGCATGGTAGGACTTCAAAGTAAGATGATATTAAATCAGCAATGGCTGCCATAATGTTTTATTTTCCTCAAAATAGCTGTTCATATCATCACACATAATAAAATGAAACAAAACAGAATAAAATCATTCCAACTGATGAATTAAAACATTAAAAGATTTCAAAGCAATGAAAGGGGGAGTCATGATTACCATAAAATCTTATGTATTCTTACCATTTCTTACAAAAGTGAACTATACGGTATTTATACAGGTGAGCTTGGTTTATTTCGCTTATGAGTATGGTCTCAAGTTGCATAAATTTTTATAAATATCTCAATGTGATCATTCTTTATAGCTGGCTCCATTGTATAAAAGTGCCACAACTTTTTTATCCATTCCTCAATTGATGGGCACTTAGGTTGTTTCCAAGATTGGGCTATTACAAATTGTGCTGTTATATACATTGGTGCATATGTGTCCTGTGGTATGATGTTTTCAGTTCTTCTGGGAATATGCCTAGAAGTGGAATACCTTGATCAAATAGGACTTCCAAACCCAGCTTTTGAAGAATCTCTAGACTGACCTCCATAGTGGTTTCATCAGTCTACACTCCCACCAACAGTGCAGAAGAGTTTCTTTATGCCCACAGCTTCTCCAGCATTTGTTGTTGGTAGTTTTCTTGATCCTTGCCATACTTTCTGGAGTGAGATGGAATCTCAGTGTGGTTTTAATTTACATTTCTCTAATGACTAATGATGATGAATACTTTTACATGTATTTATTTGCCATTTCTATTTCTTCATCTGATAACTGTGTATTCATATCGGATGCCTATTTTTGGATTGGGTCTTTGAATTTCAAGGGTCTGATTTTTTTCAATTCTTTGTAAGTTCTAGACAGAAGTCCTTTGGCTGAGGGACAGTTCACTAAGATTTTTCCCAATTTGTGTGTTTTCTTTTCACCACGCAGGATATTTCTTTCACCATGAAGAAACTCTTTAATGAAACATAATCCCAGTTATTGATTCTGGGAAGGGTTACCCATGGAGTTTTATTCTTGTTCCTGAATTATCTATCTATCCCTATGTCTTCAAGATTTTTACCTACATTGTCTTCCAACAGATTTGGTGTTTCTGTTTTAATATTTGGATCTTTGATCCATTTAGATCTTAGTGTAGTACATGGTGATAGGCATAGGTCTAGTTTTAGTCTTCTGCATATGGATAGCCAATTTTTCCAGTACCATTTATTAAAGATAAGGTCATTGAGTGTGTTTGTGGTTGTGGTTGTATCTTCCAATCTATTCTGGAATTTGGTGCATATATATTTAATATTGTTATCTCTTCCTCTTGAAGGTTTCCTCTAACTAGTATATAGTGACTTTCTTTATCTCTTTGGATCATTCTTGGTTTGAAATTAACATTATCTGCAAACAGAATGGCTACTCCTGCATTTTTTTTTTGGTTTCCTGTTGCATGAAGTATTGTTTTCCATCCTTTGCCTTTCAGTTTATGAGAGTCCTTTTGGGTCAGATGTCTTTCCTGTAGACAGCATATAGTTGGATGTTGTTTCTTGATTCATTCTGCCACCCTGTGTCATTTTTTCTTTACGTAGAAAATTTCATTTTTAATTTTTTTTAGAATTTTTTAAAGAGAAAAACAAACAACCAACAAAACAGAAAGAGGGTAGCAACAATAGAGAATTCCAAAGGGTAAAGGAAAAAAGGAAAAAAAAAGAACAACAACCACAACAACAAAAAAAACCAAAAATACTAGAAATTGCCACTTGATAAGTTACACAATGTCATCATTGGAAATAGTTGTTCAAGTTACAAAATTAAAGCCTACAAAGTAGACATTCAAACTGTGAGACTGTTAACAGTTCTGCTCAACATTCTTACACACTTAAACACACATGCAGTTATATCCCTTAGAGCAATTTCTTTCCCTCTCTTTTTTACAGTAGCAATTACACAATTTGGGTTTTATTATTACTACAGTTCTTATTACTTTTTACACTAGAGACACAATGTGATATTTATAAATATGATTCTTATTTATTTCATTAATGAAGATAGTCTCAAGTTGTCTCCAACTTGTCTATGAAGGCCTCAATATTGAGTTGAATGGAGCTTCCAATCCTAGACTTCTGAGAATTCTCCAGATTGACCTCCACAGTGGTTGCACCAGTGTGCACTCCCACCAACAGTGGAGCACAGTTCCTTTATCCCCACAGCCACAGCAACATTTGTTGTCAGTTGATTTCTTGATGGCAGCTATTGTTTTGGGTGTGACATGATATTCCAATGTTGTTTTAATTTGCATTTCTCTAATGACCAGTGATGGTGAAAATTTCTTCATGTATTTGTTTGCCATTTGTTTATCTTCATATGAGAACTATGTGTTCATCTCAGCTGCCCATTTTTTGAGAGGGTCTTTGAATTTGGAGGGATTGATGTTTTTCAATTCTTTATATCTTCTTGATATAACTCCTTTGTCTGAGGGCTTGATGACTAAAATTCTTTCCCATTCTGTGGGTTTTCTTTTTACTCTGGTGGTGATATATTTGAAGTGCAGAAA
>PVJX010030843.1:0-21705 GCA_004027295.1 Dolichotis patagonum
CAGACAGGGCTCTGTGTGTCCACTGTGGGTGCGGCCATAGGTTTGCCACCTCTGGTCTAGAAGAACTGTGTTCCTTCTTGCATTAAAATAGGACCTCACAGCCAAAGATCTAGCTCAGCGTCTGCTTGGCAAGTGCAAGATCCTGGGTTCAATTTCCCATACCAAAACACAATAGAACCTTACAATTGGTGGGTCCTTTGAAACACTGGTATGACTGGTATAATTCACCTCTCCCCCTGAACCCTTTTCAGAGATGTTCTCCAAGCTGTTCCTCAGACTCCTCTTTCCTTAACTATCTTTTATGAACCCTTTTATTGATTTATTTTTGTGTATGTGGTTCTGGGAATCACTTTCAGGGCCTGCTTTGTCCTGGGCATATGCTGTAGTACTTGTATACTCCCAGCCATCCCCACTTAGCTGTTCATTCTCAGACTAGACATCCCTCTGCAGCCTTCCCTCGCCCTCTTCCCCACATTATCTTCATCATTGCAGTTACCACATTGTTTTAATAAATGCAAATTTAAATCCAAGCTGCTTGTTTTTATCTGTAGTGTTTTGTGGTCATTCAGTTCTAAATATTTCATAAGTTTCATTATTATTTATTCTCTGGTTCATTAATATGTATAAGATTATTTTAGTTTCACAACATATGGAGTTTTTCTGGCTCTTTTGTTGTTCTCAGTGCCTAATATTATTGCATGGTAGAAAGATAATGTGGTTTGTATTATCAATTCTTTGGTATTTCTTCAGAATTTTTTTGTGGTCTGCTGTGTGGTCACTGTATCAGATGAGGACTTGAGAGGAATGTGAATTCTTTCTTTGAGGAATAAAGTCTTCCATATAGGTCTTCTTTTATCTGGCTTGTGAATTGTGTTGTTCCGATGTCTAAATTTCTATCAAAGCCACTTTGATCGATTTTTGAAAGAAACATGAAAAATATTCCCTATTAAGGTAGAGTGTGTCAAAATGTATTCAATAAATAAGGATGTTGTTTTTTAGAAACATACAAATTATGTATTCTCTTGGTTCTCTGTGAATTGCTCTTTAAATCATGATCTTCTGTATTCTGAACGATCTTTTGTTTTGTTTTGTTTCGTTTTGTTTTGTTTTTGCTTGACTGGTATGTCCCTTGCGAATACCAGTCTTTATCTATTGTCCTCTTATTTTTGGATTCTTTCAGTCTTGATGCATCATCATATTTTGGGTATCTTTTATAGATACCATGCAGAGTGGGATTTTGTTTTCTAAAAAGATACTGAAGATCTCTACCTTTGAAAAAATTGGTTTACTTGGTTTATTACTACTGACGTATTTAGTATGTTTTGTTTTACTTATTACACATTTTTAGTTTATTTTTCTCCTTCTTTCATATTAGAGCAAGCCAGCCTTCTTTAGTCCTTTCTTTCTTTTGTACTTTTACCCTGCCACCATTCTTTGAGAATTGTTCTTAAATTTTTAAAAACATACTTGCTTAAAGTCCAAAATGAACTGGTCTCCATTTTCCTCTTAAATAATACAATGAATTTGTATTTTATAATTTCAGTCTCTCCCACTTCCTTTGTCTATATTACTGTCATCTAGCATTTTAGTTTGCTGTTATTTGAACACCCCTTAATTGACCTCTTTTTTTAAAACAAATAATGCATTGTGATGTTACAAACGTCTTTCAAATTTCATCCCTCTTCATCCCTGCTTTACTCTATCTCACTTTGAACCCAAAATTCCTATTTCCTGAAGTATATCTATGAGTTCTTTCAGGGAAGACCTAAATTTGGTAAATTCTCTTCTTTTGCTTCTCATAAAATGTCTATTTTTTCACATTTGCATGATAATTGAGTTTGAATTATTATTATAGGTTAATATTTGTTTCTATCCATATTTGAAACTATTATTCTGGTTAGGCATCTTTTTGATAAGGAGTCAGCTGTCAGTTGAGCTGCAGTTTTCTATGTAGATCATCACATATTATTTTATAAAATAATCATATTCCTTTATTCTACATATCCAGAAAGCAGTACTTCTGAATTTTTTCTTTTGGCAAAGTGGGTTTTGCAGAGTCCTGTGAGAATCTGAAGGCAGAAGTCAGCCCACATGTTCGCTTCATACGACACCAGAAGCTTCACACGACACCAGAGATTCTTTGAAATCTATCTTTAAATCCTGTTGAGAATCTCTGCCTAGCATTGCCCTAAAACAAACAGACAAACAAAAAAAAGGACTCAATGAGTGTGTGTTAAATTAATAAATTAATGGGTGCAAACCTGGATGGTGAGTCTTAGGGAATCCTGGGTAAGTGTCAGGTTTTCAGACCTCTTGTTTGTTACTCCATCAAACATTGCCAAGAAAGATTATATCTCAGCTGGTGAAAATATTATAATATGAACAGAAAAAGATCAAATCCCACTTCTTAGAGATATATCTCTATTTTAAAGGGACAATTTGACTATTAATAGTAATACCTTGTCAAAAAGGTAGCTGTTTGATTTATTTTATTTTTTGTGAGTTTTTTTAATTTTAAAAAAGCAAAACAAAAGAAGATACGAATGATACAGATTTTTTTAAAAAGTAGGAAATAAACACTAATTAATAAATTGCTTATTGTGGTCTTAGAAGTAGTTGTTCAGGTTACAAGATTTAGACATAAAAAATGATCAAACAATCAAATGATGAAAGCACAAACTGTTCTTTTGGACGAACTAACAGAGATTAGTAGTATAGCTACCTATCTTGTATATATATATTATATATATATAATATATATATATTCATACATATTTAAATGTTTACCTATATACATATAATCTTTTCCCTTTTTCCTTCTCTCCTTTCTTCTATCTCATTTGCTATTTCCTTTTGAGCACTTTCTTTCCCTTTCATTATCACAATATCTATTATACATTTTAGATCTTACTACTCTTTCAATTTTTTTTCTGCACAAGGGAGACAATACAATATTTACAAATGTAAGTTTGACTTATTTCACTTACAAATATGGTGTCAAGTTGCCTCTATTTACTTATAAAAGCCTCAAAATTATCCTTCTTTGTAGCTGAGTAATATTCTAGTATTAAAAAAAAATAACCACATCTTTTGTATCCATTCTGCTGTTGATGGGCATTCGGGTTGCTTCCAAGATTTAGCTATTACATATTGTGTTGCTATAAACTTGGGTGCACATATATTGCTGTAGGATGACATTTTCAAGATCTAATCAAAAAATGTGCATCTGAGCTGAATATGCACATCTCAGATGAAGAAATACAAATGGCAAATAAACACATGAAGAAATGTTCAACATCATTGGTCATTTGAGAAATGCAAGTTAAAACAATGTTGAGATTCCATCTTACTCCAGAAGGAATGGATACCACAAAGAAATCAACCAATAACTAATGTTGGCAGAGCTGTGGAGAAAAAAGAACACTGCTCCACTGTCAGGGAGAGTGTAGACTGGTGCAACCACTGTGGAACTCAGTGTAGAGATTCCTCAAAAACTAAAATTGGAAGTCCCATTCAACCCAGATATTCCCCTTCTGGGTATTTTTCCTGCTTCTTTATTTTTATTTTTGTATTAGTATATATCTTCAGTACATGTTTATGCTCCTTGTGTAGGGCTGGTAATGTATGCCACATATCTTAGTTTCTTATTTATTAGTTTTCAAATCATTTCTACATGGATCCTATTAATTCAGTTAATCAACAAATAAGCCTAATTAAACATTATTGTTTAATCCCTCCCCCACTCTTTTCTTAGCTGAGGATGACCATTGTGTGAAGAAGTTTGAATAATTTGCTGGAAGTCACACCTGAATAGCTGGGCTCAACTCAGTTTCCATGCTGTCCTCTCTGATTTCTCTTTATCTACACCTCACTTTTTACCCTCCATTTCCTTTTAACTCAGTCTGTCTTGGTTGCAGTCATGAAGTACTAGGAGGGGGTGATAGGGAAGCTCGGAGAATGAGATCTGAGTGTTGGGGTGATCAGCTTCTGGTGAGGGCCTGCTTCCTGCTTCAAAGATGGCTGTTTTCTCACTGTGTCCTCCTATAGTTGAAAGGTGAGGGAGCTCTCTGAGGACTCTTTTGAGGGCATTAATCCTATTCACATGGACACTTCTCTTTTGACCCAATTGCCTGTTATCATCACATAGGGGGTTGGCATTTCAATGTGTAGATTTTGGAAAACACAAGCACCCCTGCCCCAGAGGTGCCAGACAGCACTGTGAAATTTTTGTGTATGTCAGTAAAGGGAGCTGTGCGCTAAGAAGGAGGGCAGCCAAAGTCTCTGGAGTGGTGCTTCCACATGGGCCAGTCCTTGGGTGTGCTCCATGGACTGAGGAGAAAAGGAAGAACAGGGCTGGGATGAGTCTGTTGGACAAATGCTGCATACCACAGAGTAGATGATAAATTTCCAAAGAGCTTTTCCTTAACCTCTAAATGACCTCAAATCTGACTGCTTCCTGCATGAGGCTGACTTCCTGAGGCTATCCTTTGCTAAGCAGGCCATGTTGCTGAAGTCTTTCCAGCAGATACACTGCTCACATTTCTTTGCACTGCCATTTAAAATCTAGCAAGTATCAGTTGAATTCTTCAAAGCATTTATCCTAACTTTTCTCTACTGTTAGAAATGCAAATTGGTGCAACCTTTCAGGGGAAATGTTTGACAGTATCTCATAAAGCTGAAGATATGCAAATTCCACAATCAGCAGTTCCACTCCTAGGTGTAAGCCTGAGTAAAAAGTGTGCATAAAGGTCACACTTTATGCACACACACTCTTCATAGCACATTTATTCGTAATATTGACCATTTAGAAACTAAGCATGTCGTAACAGTAAAATGATAAACTGTGGCATGGTCACACAATGAAGCATCACTTGACAATGATGCTAAGCAAATTAAGATACGGATGAATCTCACAAACATGGCAAACTAAAGAAGCTAGCATAAGCATGCACTATTTGGCTTCATTCAAATTTAGCACAAAACAGGTAAAATTAATATCTGTTGATAGAAGTCAGAACATCAGCTGCCCTTGGAGGAAGTAAAAACTGAAATGAAGTACAAGGGATGCATCTGGAGACCTGGTACTATTCTGATGTTTGCTGTGGTTCTGGTCAGTTAAGGGTGTTCAGTTTGTGAACTGTGCAGTGATGATATGTTTACTTCTCTGTGCATATATCATATATCTAATACAGCTGAAAATACTCATCTTTGCCCTAGGTTCATCTAAATATACATATCTAAGGACTTACATATCCCACACAAGAGTATGTGAACTTAAAGACCCTAATTCATTACCTTAAAAAACATCAAAGTAAAGCATGCTATCTTCTAGCTGGGACAGAACAGTGTCTTTAAATTGTTCACGTCATGAGATACCATGTCAGGGTCTTCCCACCACACCACACCACACCCAGATCAGTAATGGAATTATGTAAATACAATAGCTGGTCCTGATGAAACAGCAATTATATGTCTTAGCAGCTGTGTGCTCCTGTTCATGTTAGATAATTAGCCAGAAAATTGTTTGCATAATTATTTTATGGAGCATTTGGTGACTTAACCGTTTAACTCCAAAGGCTTATCCAAAAGTCATTAAGCCATTTAAAGTGGGGAATATCACAGTTGGTGCTGCTTCAGCGAACTTAACAAAACCCAAATGGCTTTGGAATTCCATGGATCTCTTCTGCGTAACCAATCATCGCAGCTGGCAGGTTTGAGCTGGCTTTGCTTTTTAAATTTTTATTATTTTCTCTCTAAAGGATATGTATGTCAACTCTTTTAAAATGATATACAACCAAAATGAGTCCTCGGGCTTGCCACTGCTCTCTCTGATCAGATGAAAGTACACATGAATCACTGCTGTGGTTATTAATTCCATGTGCTTCATCCCCTGCTTGTGAGTCGGAAGCATGCAGAAAGGAAAATTGAGAGGTAAAAGCAAAGAAGGGAAAAATTCCCTTTTGAGACTATGTTGAAAAATACTTTGGGCCCACCAAAATACTACCAAACGTGTAGCATTTTGGCACCTTTTTTGAACACTGCTAATGTCATAATAACAATGTACTTGAGAACATGAAGTCTTGACAAGAGGGGATATTTTCCTTTTTTGTCTTCATGTTCTGGTAAAACATGGAGCTAAATCACCAGTGAAGGAATGTTGATTGGTTAGAATATTAGAATTGGGGTTTGAACACTTGCATTCAAGTTCTAACTTGGTCCTTCTTGCAATGTGTAGCCTCTCAAAGCTCAGCCCTTGCATCTAATATGGGAATGCTGGAAGCAATTCCAGTAGTGCTTAGAGCTATGATGAGAAGCATACTACATGCACTCACATCTCAGTTCTGCCCTTCCCAGCTCTATGACCTTGGGCTCATTTTCACTTAACCCTTGTGCTTCTGGCTCACTTTCATAGTAGTTTTAACCTCATCTGGTGGTGGAGGACGCATGTCTTACTCACTTTGTGCCTCTATAGCAAGCTACCTGACTCTGGGAAACTTATAAATAGCAAGAATTTCTTTCTCACAGTTCTAGAAGCTGAAAAGTCCAGATCAAGACCCACACTCTGACTTTGTGCTGTTCTCACATGGTGGAAGAGAGGGGACGAGTGTCTTCGTCCCCTCAAGCCCTTTCATAAGGTGCTAGTCCCATCCAGGAGGACTTTGCACTCATGGCTCAATCACCTCCTAAAGGCCTTATTTCTTAATACTATCACATTGGCGATTACATTTCAGCTTACGAATTTGGGGGGAGGGTGCACATTCAGACAACAGCAAGCGTAGATGAACTAATGCGTGTATGGGAAGCACTTAAAACTGCCTGGCATAATAAGCACATTGTAGATGATTTCTATTGTCATTTTTACTTTGAACTGTTGTTTTGGAGGATAAAATAAAACTGCATAGGAAAGCGCCACTTGAACTGTAGAGTCTACAAAAGATGACTGCCATAATCCTCTTGTTCCTAAGGATGGCTTCAAATTCTCCAGGAAATAAATCAGGATAAATTAAAAATCAAATTTACTAAACATATTTTTCAGGTTAGTACCCTCAGGGAAAAAAATCTGACTGCATAGCTGCTGCTAATTAAGTCTTCATGGGGACCGCTGCAGACACTGTTCAGCTGGAAGGTAGCGACTGAATAGTTAAAGAGAATGAAAGGTGGGGAACTGCCGCTCAAGACACACACGGTCTGCCATGTTTACAACAACCCCTTGAGAGTCACTGCTAATAGCTATAAGGTTGTGTTTTATAGTGATGACAATGTTCTAAAGCTGATCATGGTGGTGGTTGCATAACTCTGCAAATGTACTAATTCCATCGCTTTGCACACTGTACCTGAGTGAACATTGTAATATGTGAATTACAGCTCAGGAAAGCTATTATTTAACAAAAAATAACAATCTCTTATATTGAACTCATGTCACATTTTATAAACTGGAAAGAGAATGCATTTGGTTTCTTCTGGAGTGGCGTTTGGATGCCAGCACCAGAGCTGAAGGCAGCAGTTCTGGCACGGACCTTCTAAGTGATCGCGACAGGGACTGCAGACTCTAGCAGAATAACATCCCTTAAGATCCTGGGCAGACGAGAAATACAGTCGATATCTTCCTTTCTTTTTCTTTTTTCTAAATAAGAACAAGGTTTGAAAGATCAAGGCCACCCCATGGTTATTTTCCACTCCTGCTGTCCAAACAGACCCGGGGGGTTTTCCCAAGGTAACGGATGGTTGGGTGGTGAAAGTAGCCCAAAGGGCAGAGGTTCCTCCTGAGGAGAGGAGTCTGTCTTTCTTACAGTACAGCTTCTCCCAGGCTTCCAAGTTTTCAAAGGCCTTTGAAGAGTAAGGAGACAGCCCTGTGTGGTGGTAAAGGAGGTGAGAAAGGGGCTTTTGATGGTGCCCCAGGCACCCTGCCTCTCCTCTAGTCTCTCTGTTCAGACCTGGGCTGGGAGCTTAAGCCTCCACCAGAGGCCCAATCCTCAGTTTTCAACATAAATAGCAAGAAGCCATCATAAAGTGTTCCACAGACATGGACAAACAAAAGATTGGCAAAAAGCTCCTGACGCAAACCACTGGACTGTTCTCAGGGATGGAAAGAAGACTAGCCTGGAAGATTCTCTGGAGGCTTGCAGGGGCCAGTTTGTGCCAGCTTCCAACTTCGAAGGGGGTTTGAAAGCTTCTCTCTCAGTGGGAGTGGAAAAAATCTTCAAAGACAGCAAGGTCCTGAGATGCCCAAGAGGACAAGCCTGGTCTCTGTCACGGGCTGCTTTAAGCACCTCAAAGTGCATGCTTGCTATGCATGGTGCCCTGGGGTGATGAACTTTGATTAATAGTCTAGTGCTGTTATTTTTAGTCAAAAATTTCAAAAAGATGCTTTAAAATGTTGAGCTGGGGGATAAAAGTTTGAGGAGAAACACAGTATTTACATAGTCTCTAAGTATCTCCCTACAAGGTTTTTTATTAATTAGAAAGAGAACAACACCATGAAGAGTAGGAACCTGTAATAGGGCAAATAGATACCAAGGACAATAACAGAGAGAAGTAGCCAACACATCTGTGGTTTTCCTGTCAAATACGTATAACCTGAAAACAGTTAGGAGCAAATATCAGGAAAATTCAAATTAAGGGACATTCTACAAAATAGTTGGTTTATATTCTTCAGAAAACACCAAGGTCCTAAACGGCAAATGATGACACAGGAAAAGTTCAAGATTAAAAGAGACTGAAGAGTAATCCTGATCCTGGATCAAATATCTTTGCCATAAATTCTATTGTTCAGATAGTTCTGAAATTTGAAAGAAGTCTGAAGATTAGTTTAGAATATAGCAATGTTTAATTCCCTAATTGTAAGAACTGTGCCATACTCATGTAAGAATAAGGCCCTCCTCCATTTTGTTAGGACCCACATTGAAGTATTTTGAGATAAAGAAGTATCATATCTTTATAATTTTTTCTCAAATGATTAGAAAACAGTATCAATGACAGTTATATGATAAAGCAAAAATGCTAAAATATATGAAGAATATGAGTGAAAGAGATATAAGATCTTTTGCACTATAACTGTAACTCCTTTAAAAGTTTGAAATATTTCAAAGCAAAACTACTGGAAAACTTTCCCAGGAGAAAGAAGTGAGATAAATCCTCAAGGCCTGTTGAACTGAGCTTTGTCTGAAGGCTCCAAGCAGAGGTTGCAGATTTGAGTAAAGCATTTCTTTCCTACGGGGGCTCCCATGCAGCGCTGGGTTCTGCTCAAGCTCTGGATTCCAGAGAAGTCTCTTCCATGAGGCTACTCTGTGGACTGCCAGACTCATCTCTTCCCCAAAGGGAGCCACACTGTTTAATGGTTAGGAGAAAATGAAACACTCCCCTGACACTCAGCATTTGGAAATAATATCTAATGTGATAGAGAGGCCAGGGACCTTGTCCAAGGAAATTATTTCTTATCCTCTTTCTGTGTAAGGCACCGAAAAGCTCTTGTTATATGTTTTTAAGATAATGAGATGCAGATGAGAACTTAAATTACAATACTATAGACTCTTGAAATATATTCGTACTGGAGCTTGCCTACCTCCTCCCTCTTCCTGTGTAATTTTTTCTTTACCTGCTTTATATTTATGAGTTTATTTACTGCTGTTCCTGGACACAGTAGGAAGACCTTAGGACTCTGTAATTCATCATTTGCCAAATGCTTTGAGAAACTTCAACAGAAGATTTTGCCCCCTACCCTTGCTTCCACCCTAAGTTGTATTTCTAAGTGGTGAAAAAAAAATCCAGGGAAAACAAATGAAAGGAAGAGAAAGAAAAAGGAAGTAGGGACTTCAGGAGAGTTTATACAAATATGTCATTTAAACTTGTAACACACTGGAAGGTAGGTGAAAATAGCAACTGACAGGTGGAGACTGAGGCTCGGAGAGATTAAGGGGTAGTTAATGCCACCGAACCGCAGGAGCAGAGCAGAGCTTCTTATCCTGGCTTATGTAACTCTGGAAACTGTGCTGTTTCCACCCACTGTTTAATACTGATCAAATCTGATTTGTTAATTTCTCCTTTAAAATTTTTATATAATTATAGGGAGATTGTGTACTGAACAGCACAGTAAAAAATACCCAATAATCCTACTACGTGGTTAGCCTTTCTCAGCTCTTGATTATAATTTTATTTTAAAAAAAGAAGGATGGAAAGTGTTGGCCAATGGATATGAAGTTATAGTTAGATAAGAGTCAGAAGTTATGTTGTGCTGTGACATAGTAATATGACTGTACTATGATGGAACTACACTGGATGTATCAACAGCTAGGAAAAACTTTGGAGGCTGAGGCGGGAGGGTCCATGTGAGTTTGAGGCCAGCCTTGGCTACATAGTGAACTCAAGGCTACACAGTGAGACCCTGTCTCAAAAAAACAAAAAGTGAGCAAGCAAACAAACAAAAAACCCAAAAAACTAGAAAAAAATATTTTGAATATTTTTCATTATAAAATGAAAAATGTTTGAAGATGCAGAGATATTGAGCCCAATTTAAACACTGCACAATATACACATGTATCAAAATATCACATTGCACTCCATAAACGTGTAACTTTTATGCTTTTATGTACCAGTTTGAAATAGATTTAAGTTGAATTGTCAAGTATTATTCATAACAGATCTGTAAAACATTAAACATATTTAGTCTACTTTTAAGTAGTCTGATAATTAAATATACAATTGTCTTCTGTATTTTTATTGTACTATATTTATATGAATAAAACTTTAGAAGGAAAATACTTAACTTTTTTTTACTTCAATAAGAAATCTTGCAATATTCTTTTTAAAATGCAGCCTTAAGAACATCAATTACAGGGAACAAAATATCTTCCAACCTGCTAACTCTAAAGTTACATGAGATATGATGAAAAATGTGAATGTTTAAATTTCAAAGATTGTATTACAGAAAAGATGCCTTGCCACTCATTCCTCTCAAAATAGTCCTCCTTGCTTTGAACACACTTATCCCAACATTTTCGCCCCTTTTGGAAGCAGTTCTGGGCCTCTTGTTCCCCAAGTGTCTTTAGTTGCACTATTGTGGCTGCTTCAGTGCCCTGAATTGATCAAAATGTTTCCTCTCGTGATCATTTTGACTTTGAGGAAGAGCCAGAAATCTCACACACCAGATGTGGTGAATAGGTGGATGAGGACAGACCATAATGTTTTCAATTTGTCAGAAGTTTCTACAAATGATTGATCAATAAGGGGTGATTGCAAAATATGAATGTTTAAATTTTTAAAATGTATTGCAATAAAAGACACACTGCCATTAGCCTCCCCTAAAATAGTCTCCCTAACTTTGAACACACACCTACCTCATCACTTTTAGCAACATGTCTTTTATTGTGTTAATTATTATTTAACCAAGCACTGCATTTTTTGATCATCTTTTGTAAATATGAAAGATGATGGTGGGAACAGTCAGCTCTTAATTTCTGTGTGCTATATGTCTGCATTATCCAATTTATTTTGACTTTCTTACAATCATCCAACTAGATTGGCTGAGGGTTGATAGTTTTACTTTCCTACAAAACTTAAGAAAAGTTGATTTACTGGGTGACTTACATGCAGTTGTATTTTAAGACATAGAAATGACCTTGAAAGAAAGGCCAAGACTGAGAAGTGTGAGCTCAGATCCATTCTCCTTGTTTGTGGGCACACAGCTCAACTGTGTTTCCTGGACTTCCTGAGACCTGCTCTGAGTTCTTTCCATCACCGTGGGAGTCAGAGTGAAGTGTACAACCCCCAAGTCTGGGCAGGGAGAAATCTCTATTTGCATTGCTCCATGCTCTTTTGTCTTCTGGCTCATCTGCTAGCAGCCTTCATACAACCTTAAAAGGTGTCGACAATGGCAAAGTCTTCTCCATCAGTCTGTGTTTCTAGTGACTGTGGAGCAGAAAAATGGCTCTACCTATTCTATGTGAAATCATTCTGGGCTAGGATATGCGTAAAAATTAAATCTCCACTAGGCTGAAATATTACATGTATAAATCTGTTTGTTACTTGGACATTTGCTGCAAATGTCCAAGTCATAACAAAGACACACTGGAGGTCCCTTCTAGCTGTGAATTCCAAAATAAATATATATTGAAGTTACTGAAGTATCCCTAACATATGGAGGAAGGGAAGCCATTATACACTATCAAAGGGGGTGTAAATTGGTCTAACAATTATGGGAAACAGCATGGAAGTTCTTTTAAAGTTAAAAATGTAAATACCATATGATTTAATGATCCCATTTCTGAGTATATACTAAAAAGAAATAAAATCAGCTTTTCAAAGAGACCAACATGCCCATATTCATAGCAGCATTATTCACAATAGGCAAGATATAATAGTGAATGGATACAGAAATGAAAAAGTATACATACACAAATAAATATGTTGTATACATGAATATTATTGAACCACAAAAAAGAAAGGAAAATCCTGTTATTTACAACAATATGGATGAATCTGGACAATATTGTTCTTTGTGAAATAAGCCAGACAGGGAAAGAAAATAGTATAGGATTCTACCTATATGTGGATCTAGAAAAGTCAGACTCACGGAAGCGAAAGTAGAATGGAGGCTGTGATGGGCTGGTGCAGAGGGAAATGGAAAGATGTTGGTCAAAGATTACAAACCTTCAGTTATAATATGAGCATATTAGGGGCACTAATGTACAACTGGTGACCATAGTTAATAATACTGTGTTACATACTTGAAACTTGTTAAGAGAGACTTTAAGTGTGTTTACCACATATACAAAACAACTATATGAGAAGGTAGATATGTTAATTAACTTTTCACTACAAATTCATGACAGCTAAATGTCCTATAGCACCACAGGACTGATGCATATCTTGAGGGGAATCCCTAGGTGACTGTGCTATGGCTTAGATCTAGCATATCCCCCAAAAGTCTTATGTGTTCAGAAGTGGGGCTTCAAGAAGGTGATTGAATTGTGGGTTTCCTATGCTCATCAGTGAATTGACCCATCTGTGAATTCATAGCTCAATGTGCTATTAGAGGTGGGAACTGGTTGGAAGCTATGTTGCTGAGGGTGTGCGTTTGGAGGTGTGTCTCTCCTTGGTTCCTCCCTTCCCACTGCTTCTTAGATGTCATGGCATGGGTGTTTTTCTCTGCCATACCTTTCCACCTTGCCATTTCTGCCTTGGATACAACCAACTATGGACTGACTCCTCTGAAAACTGTGAGCCAAAATAAACCTCTCTTTTAAATTGTGGGCACCTAGTATTTTGTCCTAGTGCCTCATGGTTTCTGGAAGGAGAGAGAACGTTCTGAAGCCTTCCTGGTCTGGAGCGCAGTGGCCACAATCTGAGACCAACAGGATAATTACTTAAGGAGAAGTTTTAGTCACTTCTAAGAAATCCCTTCCTGTTTTTGTGTCCAAACCCATAATCTCAATTTCGTGCATTTTGGCTCTGATAAATTGGTATGAACTTCTTTATCATGAGCACTATTATGAAAAAGAGAGCACCAAGAGATGCATGACTTGGAAGCCAGGGCTAATAAAAAATAACGCTGCATTTATCAAAGCAACTCAAATCTGATACTGAGTATTGTATCAAGTAGATTAAATTGGGGAGTGGTATTTCAGGCGATCCAGGCTGCAAGTTTGTAAGGATGCAATATCTATCTGACAAGGATTCAGGAATGTCAGATTTCCGGACAAAATATAAGTCACCACGATTTATAAGATGGCTTCAACATAAAGGTTTCATGAGGTCTACGCTTATCTTCACCCATGCTGGTAACCCGGGTTTCTAGGCTGCCACTCAGTTTTTCTTTATCTAAAGAAGCAGTGACAGAAACATCTATTCAGTAATGAAAAGAAATTCTGATTATGACATCAATCCATTGGTCCTTTTCATCTCCCTGTCTAAATAGCATACTTAATGAAGAAAATGAACTTCAGAGCCAGATAGTCATGGGATTCGTTTTGAATTGTATTGCTTTCTAGCTGTGAGATATTGGCCAGATTCTTAAATCCCTCCTTCCTTTATCTGTAAAATGGGTTAGATATAAATATTCCTGGAGGATATTTCAATAATGCAATGCATATAAAGTATTATACAATCTTTTTAACACATGATAAACTCCAAATAAGTGATAAATAAAAAATCCTGGAATCAGTGCAGATAGATAATACCCCATAATAAAATATAGAGCCTGAAGGAAGGTAAGAACAGTTCAAATCTTACTATGGTTTTTCTATTTAAAAGCTATGTGATGTCTAATAAGTAACAAGTTCTATAAACTTCACTTGTAAAATATAATAATAATGGTTCAGACCTAAGCCTTTTTTACTTCAAAGCTTATGCTCTGAACTACTCTACCGCAGCAATGGAAATGATAGCTGCAGTGTTGATATTTGTATTGCACTTTGCAGCTAAAGTGATACCTAGAATAAATTCCATATGGGAAGATGTGGTAGTAATAGTAGAAGTAGTTGCCATTTTTGTTGTTACATTCTTCTTCTTCTTCATTATCATCATCATCATCATTGTTATGATGTAGTAAGATTTCCCCCAAAAGTCTCATATGTGTTGAAGGTGAGTGAACTTCAGGGTAGTATACTCTTAAGTTAATCCACTGACGAGTCCAGTGTTGAATGTACTATTAGGAGACAAGGGCTGTCAGAAGACGTGGGCACCTGGGACTGTGAACTAGAAGGATATATCTCCCTCCTTGCCTCTTCCCTTCTCTCTGCTTCATGGCTGACAGGACTGATCACCCTTTCCTCTGCCAGGCCCCCATGCCATCCTGTTCCTGCCTTGGAACCAGCCACATAGACCAAAGTCATGAGCCAAAATAAACTTCTTCTTCTTTAGGTTGTGAGTGCTGGGTATTTTGTCTCATTGGTGGCAAAATGACTAAGACAGTCATCATAATCTAGGGGCCTAGGATAGAACAGAAGCTAAGAGCTACGCATTCGGAGAAGATCAAAGATCACTGGGATTGAACTGATAGAGGCAGAGCATTAACTCAGCCTTGGCAGCAAAGCGACTGAGCTATACATAATTGCCCCAGTTCAGGGTCTTTTTTTCTTCAGTGGAGAGAACAGCAAGGGTGAGGAATATCCGGATTTGTTTATATGTTGCCTCACTGATGAAAGAGAAAGGCTGTGAAAACCAAAAAGGCCTCTTTTTTAGGTGCTGAGTTCTCAGTCTGAATATCTAGTGAAATGATTAAAATACCCTGGTTCTGAGCCATTTAACCTAGGGCCTGTCATCTTTGAAATGCTGATAATACTAGTTACATCTGCACTTCTAGTAGGCACCAATACTGTGCACCCCAAATGCTTAGCACAGTGCATTTTTTAAAAAAATCAAATAACGTGGCTTAATTTAATTGCTGGTTAATCGTGAATCCGTCTAAGTTTATCTTAAGGTGATAATTAACGATTCACATTGATGACCTTAAATCTTCCAGAAAGCATGAATTCTGGGAAGAAACGTCCCATGGACGATATGACCAGATATATTACAGTCTTTCCTGTTTTAGTCTCAAACATGCTGTTTTTCAATTTTACTTTTGGAGAGCATAATTTCTAGGCCATAACTCCTTGTCTGTTCAATGGTGGGGAAATGGGGGGAGAAATGGTGCAGGGTGGTCCCTGCAGGAGCATTTGACCTCTTACTGTTAAAACTTTTCCTTACAAACACAATGATGGCCACTCACCAGCTCTCTTGCTGAGGACACTGTGCAACAGAGGGAAATTGCTGGAGTGTGAGGAATGCCGAGGTTGTCTCCATGCTCTTAGCATCAAGGAAAGCGCCCTGCAAAGTTTTAAACTGATACAAAGAGCCAAAACCTTAGAATTCCCCCCAGCATAGTCTGCTCAGCCTCCTCTCTGGGACTCACCAGACTGGAATGTGATCTACCCATGAGGGGGCTTTTAGCATGCTGGGGATGGGAAATGCAGCCTCCGTAAGCATTTCTCCATACTGTCTACCAGCCGGCCCCGGGGGATAGATTTTAGCATTAATGAAACTGTAGCTTCCGGTTTTATGCTTTCACTTCGCATTTCCCTTCAGCCCTAATCCATATCATCATCACTCATTGCCTTTATTAAGCGCCATCTGCCAGACCTTTGTTTGCCCATGCACGACTGTGAATAGGTGCCACTCCTGCTCTGAGGTGACAGGAAGCTGCTGCCCAAGCACTGCAGTCCCAAGCTGCCCCACTGGTCTTATACCTGCACACGGACACACTGCCACTTTTGCTCACAGCTTACTATTTTCAGCTGGTTAGTAGACAACTGTTATCTGAGATTAGAAATACATTAAAGCCATTTTCCAGTTTAGATTCTTCTTCCAATTTAAGGGGGAGGGCAACTGGGGGATTCAGAAGCAGGTGATTGGAGTGCCTTTGTGCCTAGAAGTATGTTGGTAGGAAGAAGGCTGGGATACCGGTCTGGAACAAGGAACAGGTTGAGAATATACCACTCTGAGAAGAGTCAGGGCAGAGTGTCTTCGAAGTCACACCGCCTTCACCCAGACCCTGCCTGCCTCTGCCTTTAAGACAGTTACCACAAGTCCAGGTAATAATCCCCCAAATGGAGCACAAACAGAAAAGACATTGAAACTATTGTCAGTGTGGGGACAGCATTTCTTGAGCTGAAATGCTCCATGCCAGATGGGAGAATGGATGACTGTGATGCCGAGGCCAAACAGCTCTCGTGGCTGTGTGGAACCAAGGCTCGCATGCAGCATGGAGCTGTGTGTAGTGTCCAGATCTCACCCACCTCCCATCCCCTCCCAGCAACTTTGGAGACAGCGCTGAAGAAGGTTTGGCCACTGGGCACCCCTGTTGTTTGACTTCACCCTCCCAAGGGCTTGCTGTATCACTGAGAAAAGTAAGGTAGAGATGAGGTGAATATACTGTTCTCCTGATAAGAGATAATGTTTTCTGTTGAGCTGCTGTTAGAGTGTCAGCAATTTTAATGTTGATTTCTTGGGACAAAGCCTTGGGTCACAATGTGTTAGTTTCTAACACAACCTTATGATCGCCTCACACTGCCTTCATCAGTTGGATGGCAGTGCCATATTAACCCAGATTTCTTAATGACTTATTTCCTGTTCTGATTCTGTGTGATGAAATGAAAGTTATCCTGTCTTGCTTTGCAAAGAGTAGAAAATGCTGCTGTCTGACTTTTGGACTAAAGAGTTCACTACTGGGACAGCACAAATAAAGCCTGGTGCTGGGACGTGGTGGCTGACTCGCAGAGGGTGTTGTTTGTGAGCATGCTGTAAGCAGTGATCAGAGGACAACAGGAGGGAGCTCTAAAAAGAACTATGTGTAGTCATCTGGGGTGGAGAGATGAGAAAAATCTAACTGTGGTGCCCCTACACAACATAACTAAATCTCAAATGCATAAAGATGCTTAAATAAGTTGATGCTTTAAAGTCAAAGGAAGACCAAACACAGACTAATACAGGCAGGTGTTTGCACGAGAAGGTTTAGTATCTGACTCACAGAAATGACTTGCAAGACCTCAGGGATGGAGAGAGTGGGAATTGCTCCTTTTAAAAGTTTAGAACATTTCATCTTGCTCTTCTTGTAAAGGGAAAGCAACTCTGTCCTTGAGAGAACTTGTAAGACAGTCTTTAAAAAAAAACCCTCTGAAAACAATTAAGTGCCACAAAACTTTCAAAGAACTAAAATCAACTTGGTGTTTGACAAAGCTAATGTAAGAATGGTAATCAATCCCTTGGCAATGGAAATTTTAAATTTAAAATAAGCTTCAACAAAGCCTTTGAACCTTCAAACACTTTATGCTTAAGAAATTAATGGGTCCCTGAAGAAGTCACATTTCCTTTTCTGTTTCTGTAGTATATACTTCAATTACATTAATCAACAATGCAGCAAAATAACTGACACCAACCAACTTCCAAGCCGCATTTCTAAATGCAGTCTTTCTTCAGCAGAGGCCTAGCATTCTCGAATAGCTAATTGAAGTTTATATAAGCACGAATAAATATTTGGTGAAGCTGGATTTTCCCATCCTCTTGTCATCTTTTGCTAACCCAGAATAGTTTCTCATCTGTTTCCCCTTCTGTCATTTCTGTTGAGTGTGATAAACTATCTGGCTGACAGAGATATCAAATTAAAACCTCCCTTCTGTAGTATCTATGAAGATGCTGAAACACCATCAGATGACTCTCCTTTCAAAGCAAAATGGAATTTTGTACATTTTGTTTTCCCCTGGTCTCCTACCTTCTGCTCTGGACAAATACAAAAACCAACATCCCTGCTTCTAGATGTGACTGGCCTTGCAAACTGACTTCCACTGTCACTGTGAGCACTGTCTGCTTATCCCTGCTTGGGTCCTGGTTTCACCTCACTTCTCTCAGGGAGTATGACTCCAAGATTCCTGTCGACATGGTTTTTCCATTTTAATTCTTTTTCTCTTGGAAATGGAAACATTAAACGTACAAATTTTAATTATTATGTAATATTCCATAAAGCAAACAAGAAACTTTTAATGTTCAGTTGGGATATTAGCCTACTAGTAAGTGGTCAATATTTATTTAGTGGGAAGTGATTTCTCTTTTTTTTTACCAGTGATCCACAGAGAACATCTCCTGACATTTTGCATATGGCAAAGATAACCAGTCTTACTCTGCAGAACTTTCAGTCCCTGTTGAACATTTCTATTTTTTTTCCAGCTTCTGTCTGTAAGGCAGAGATACTGAATTCCTTTCACTAAGGCCTTACGTATCATCTAAGCTAACAATTGATGAATTTATTCTTCCTAAGATGAATTACCTCTTCAAGAGACTTTTTAATTTAATAGAGAACCTTCTGGGAGGAAATATGTTAGTTACTAATAATGAAAAGGCAGTGTAAGATTTTTTACTAACTGTATGCTAAGGCAGACCTTTGAGTTATGTCATCTCAGCAGCTTAAACTCATACATTCAAAGGTTTTTTTTTTTTTTATTAAACAATTTCAGGCTATCAACTACCAAAGGAAGTGTGATGCATGGTTGGAACTGCATCACAGTGGTAGTCTGACACTTCAGTGTGCCCCAAAGGTCAATCAGTGTGTTACAGGTAGGGCCCCAGCCTGGTACTTTTGGGAGATGATGGCACCTTTAGGGGGTAGAACCGAGATTTAGAACTTTAGGTTATTGGCTGTCCTTCATGCTGCGGCTTGAGTGACCCAGGTGTCTGTCTCTGTCTGTCTGTCTGTCTCTCTCTCTCTCTCTCTCTGAGTCAGCGATGAATACTTTCACTCCAAGATGTACTCCCACCATGATGGACCACTGGCCCAGAGCCAAAGAGCCATGGTCTTTCTACATCTATGAGCCAAAATTAACATTTTCTGTTCATATGCTGATCATCTTGATATTTGATACACAGACAGAAAGATGATTAGCACAGTTGTTCAGTGCATTTTGAAATCTGCTTGCCATGGAGAGGAAAATCAGAACATGTGATGCCTCCCAAACAGGCCATTTGTACACTTGGTTGCATTTTCACTTGCCACATATACACACTTAGGCAAACGATGAAAATCCACGTCAAGATTGATGGAGCTCTCTACAGTCTTACACCGTGGCCCTTTGCTGCAACCAGATTTTAGGTTTTTTTCTCTAGTTCTGAGGAAGAAAGGAAGACTTGTACTCTTTTATTCAATGCCTTGAATTAACTTTTGTTTTTCTATATGTGCATTTGGTTACTTTCTTGTACTTAGATTGGCTATAAATAGGCAAGTTGGGTGAAAATAACTGCCCACACAATTATTTACCCACAAAAAGAAACTGGGTTCTTATCTTCACAAGGATTGGCAACTG
Source organism: Dolichotis patagonum (assembly GCA_004027295.1). Lineage (NCBI taxonomy): Eukaryota > Metazoa > Chordata > Mammalia > Rodentia > Caviidae > Dolichotis > Dolichotis patagonum. Next base: position 19,827 of record PVJX010030843.1, read on the forward strand.
GAATTCACACAAAGGCCTCTGTGGGAAGGCTCAGACTATCCTGGCATTTAGGTGTTAAGGAAGGAAATAGTGTGCATTTGGCTACCCAAACTGGCCACAAGCAAAGCTCAACACTTCCACAATTGCTGGGAAAATGAGATGTTACATGTTCTTAGCAGGAGCTGACAATTAAGCTGAGTGAACAATTGTGAGAGGCAGGGAGTGGGGTTCATGCTGCTCAGCCACACGCCTCAGGTGCTCAGTGGAGTGTGAGGCCGAGGGCCAAAGCTTTCAACCACCCAAGAAGCCGGGATCCTGAAACCTGCACCCCTATGGCATGTTATTCTGTTTATTATCATGGAGACTCCCTGTTCCTTCTAACTATTTCCTCTGGCATGATAAGGATTTTGTGAGGTGCCAGGGGAGATATAATTCATTAGAATCAAGTAATGATTTGTAATATTTAAACTATTCCATTAAACCAGGAAGCAGGTCAGAAACTAACCTTTAAATACAGCCAAGGGAGAAAGTCGGCCCAGCAGCTTAAAATATATATCTTTTGCAGGAAGCATGGGGCGTATAATTAGCTGTAATTTCTGCAACTGCACTCAGGCAGTGTTATCTTCTGATGGCCTGGGAAACCAGTGCTAGGGTTACATTCCTGGCTCCCACAACGACCCTGGTGGGTGGTTTGCAGGGGAAGACTAAGCGAAGAAGCAAAGGAGAGGAGTGCACAGGGTGGGGCTGAGGGCCAGAGGAGTTGCGAGGAAGGCTCAGGGTGACAGCCTCTGATTCTTTCTTAAGGAGATTCTAAATTTTGAGAACTATATTTAAACATATTCTGATTTCCAGTGTGATCATTTCCCCAAGACATTTTTAATGCTTAATATGTTGGGCAAAATCTATATTCTTTGGCTCCTGCTGGTAGTCATGGAGGAAGTTAAATGTGCTACTGTTAAAGCATCACTTATTTTTGGCTGTTTCAGCTAGCATAGAATTTTTTTTCTAGTGGGCAAGTCTGACTCTGGCAGAGGCATTAAAAATTAGTAAAGGTGGAAATACTTTGAAACATTTGCTCTGTTCTTGGGGAAGCTGAGCAGAGGGGAGGGAGTCTCTCAGGAAGGCTTGCTATGTGGAAGCATATGCACCAACAATGAGATTTCTGTCAGTGTCTCCTCTGGTCTTGAATTCTCCCCTTTAGCCATGCACCAAAGGAGAAAAAAACCCAACTCTCCTCTGACGTTTGACCTAAGTCTCCTAAAATCATGTGGGAGGTTGGGGAGGCTCAGGTGGGAGCCATAGAGCAAACAAGGCAGTGTGGCAGTAAATAGATCTGACGTTTGTTCATTCCAGCCAAGCCTGCTTTAGTTTTTTAGGAAATGATTTCTCTTGCTGTTTTTCTGGAAATTGTCAAGTCCTGACTCCTCTTACTCCCTGAACCATATCAAGCAAGTAATTATCGAACAAACTGATGAACTTGCAGCCACCTATCCTTTCCTTAACAAGAATGACAGTAATTGGCATTTTAAAAAAATTAACTCTTTCAGTTATCAGGGTTCTGCAGTGCATTCAACCTCTGTCTAGCTACTTATTAAAATACTGCAGTTCATTTGTAAAGGAAGATACACAATTTTAGAAGATTTAACCTTTAAAAATAGTATATGCTTAGCCTTGCACCAGAAAAGCCCAAATGCTATCTCTCTTCTGCTTCCAAGGATGATCTGCCTTTGATGGAGATCACGTTCAGATGTGTGTTATACTGATATTCCCCAGACAGCACATCTTGAATTACAAACTCGGGCATCTTCCAGGTACTGAGGAGGAGAGGATAAAGCAAGAAGGTGAACAAACACTCATTAGACGAGAAATGGAAACACAAGGGGCATCTTTCCAGGGACCT